>JAPYZF010000164.1:0-289972 GCA_030523045.1 Meteorus cinctellus
CATTCACTATGCAACGATCCAGAAGTAAATGAACAGCTCGTGGTGTTCTTTTAATCTAAATCACAAACAAACATTCAATTTAAATATCAATACAAAATTCATTTAATATCTAAGACAATAATTAATTAATCCAAACCTCTCGAATTGTTCTGGTAACACTCACAGTCAAAATAAGTACCCCATAAAATGACAATGCACACCATAGAATTCCACCAGTACGCAATGTAAATGCACCTTTCTCATAACAAGTGAAAAATGACAACAAAATAAGATATGAAGAATAAACACTTGAACTACCAGAACAAATAATAACCAATAAAGTAGGTAAAGCAAATAAATCACAAACTTTATAACAAATTTCACACAAAACACGATGAGCATCTCTTAAATAAATAATATCATCAACAATTGACTGTTTCAATGGAAATTTTCTCACAAATAAAATTCGCAATTCTACATCAGTCGAAATATTGCCCAATTCTAAAATTGTTTTATTCAAACAACAAAACAAATTAAACATCGCACTCAATGAAAACGAATACTCCATCAACATCCAACTACAAATCAATATTGGCATTGTATAAATCCATATAAATTGTAATCGATGAATCGCATAATTAAACATAAACAAACCACCAGCCAATAACAAATTACCAAACACAAAAATGTATATTTTATTATCACATTCACGAATAAAATACCTCGACTTCATCAACATTTTTTCCACCCCCAAGTATTCATTAAAAATATTAACAAATGTTTTTCGTTGTGATATATAAAATATCCACATTATTATTGCTGATAAATTAGTAAAAAACGAAATAAATGCACCAATTATTCTCACTGCAGGCTCATTTGGATTACGATTGATATATAAACCCTTACTATAAACAACATTCAATGCAATTGTTAAGATTATCAAGAAAATATTATAAAATATTCCACAGTATGACACAGACATCAAACGATTTTCATCATCAATAAATTTCAGTTGAAAGGGAATCAATCCCAATATTTTACAAATATTTAAATAAATAAGACCCAAAATTTCATTCATTCTTGCCATTTCTGTTTTTGAATTTCTCATTTTATTTAGTACAAAACAGAATGACAATAGAACTATTATATTTATTTATCTATCCGTGATATTTATTACGGATAAAACAAGTCAAAGATTAATGGTAAATTGGTTGTCTCTAGTTTTATCAATTCAATTATCAAAATTATAATATCAATAATGCAAAATGCTTTTAGGAAATAAATCACTGACACGTAACAGTGTAAATATTAAATCCAAATAATAATATGAACTTGAAATTTATGTAGAAGACTCCAGCAAATAATAATAGAGGAGAAAAAGAAAATAAAACAAATCGATGCGACACGATAAAATTAAACTTTTACGAGTTTGTATTCACTTAGATGTAAAACAGTAGATAAAAATTGTAATGAACTATTTTTCTCCCCATCATCATCACTAACATTAACTGAATAATCAATTTTATTCCAGTTAACCATTCAAACAAAAATATTTCATATTTATTACAGTTGAGCAAGAACCTGCAAGTTGAACAGTTAGAAATGACAAAGTTCGAGCACGACAAATAATTATGAAATGGATAAATCACTTTACTTATTTAGTTCTAAATATTAATTATTATTTATTTAAAATAATTGGTTTAGCACCATTCAAACTTGACATAAATAATTCTCATAAAATTAATCAAACAAGTAATCAATTTAAATTTAAATATTGCAAATTAACAACGATTTATAATATAATTTTGATAATATTTATGTTGGGTGTGAGTCCCACATCATCATCAGCTGCATATAATATGAAATATGCAAATAAAACCGAAATAACATCAACAGTTCTTTACACAAAAGCAATAGTTAGTGTCTCAGTGTTAATAATAATGTGGATTGTTATTTCATTAAGAAAACAATCAGCAATTAACTGTGGCAATAAATTCATTAAAATAAATACCTCTATGAATAAATCAGGACATTCATTTCCACACTATCCAACAGCAATCAAAATTGCTACTATATTATTTGTCAATTTTTTTATTTGGTCGGTAATATTAATCGGTGATTACATTGCATTTCCTTATTTCATAGGTTTGAGTGCATTGTCATTATCATTACCAAATTTTATCTGCAGTTGTTTTTTAATCCAATACGGATTCATATTGATGTTTATCACAAGAAGATTCAATGATTTAAATTGTTCTATTTCAAAATTAACTCCAGGGAGAATTGTGTTGAATAATTGTTTATCAGTTTTATTCAGATCTTCATCATCAACTCAATTAATTATTGATAATTTATGTCAAATTAGAAAACATTATGAATCACTGTGTGAACTTTTACGTGAAATAAATTCATTATATTCATTACCAATTATTTTTATTATTATTTCATTCAATTGTAGTATTACTTTCACGACTTATTATATTGTTGGATTATTATTTCAATCGACAACCGAATGGTCAGCAATAATTGTCATTGATTCATTTGCTTATTTGGCCATGGAATTATTCCCAATTGCTGTTATGGCTTCGAGTGTAACTCAATTATCAAATCAAGTCAGTTCATGTAATTCATTTTACATTAATGTTGATTTATATTCAACATTCATTTTAATTGTTTATTGCAGATAGATTCAATTGCTGAAGCAATTTATTCATTGACGAACGAACCAATAAGAGATCCAGAAATAAAAATTTATGTAAGAATGGAGGCTACTTCATTGATTGTCATAATTATTTCTATTTCCAATTGACTTTATTCAATTTTTTTGGTGGTTCTAGTTGCATGAATTTTCATTTGAGCTACTTCATAAGACTGTCAACTTCAATGCTTGTGATATGCTTCCATTGGATCGTACTCTTTTACATTCAGTAAGTCAATTTTATTTCATTTTATAGTTTGATTCGACTAATTTAATTCAATTAATTGTTACAGATTGTGAGTTTGGTCACAACTTATTTAATAGTTCTCATTCAATATTCATCAAGTCGAAAATAATTTGTCTACACTAACAGTAAAATTCGAAGAAAAAAAAAATTACCAACTGTATAGAGATAACTCGAGCAAGTGGAGAACAATTCTTCAATTATAAAATAACTTGAATAATTAATAGTAGAAAAATGAGAAAGCCAGCTCTGCTATAGCCCATTCGTGTGCCCTATCACAAACAAATCGGTCATCTTTTACAATTTTAATAAACAACTGGAAACGAATAATAAAGTAATGAGAAAAATGTTGATATCACCATAAAGATATAGAAATAAAATATGACAACCAAAAGATTTTTACAAAGATAAAAAATATCATCAACATCTTCATATTGACATTGATATAATGAGCATAGAATACAACACAATAAATATTTCTATCGAAGTTCAACAGATACGTGAGAGAATTAATAAACTTGATAGATTCAAACACGTTGAAAATATGGAACAAATGAGCTATCGGACTTTTATAAATTTCCGAATTAACTTCTATATATTTAGACTGTTGGGCTTAGCACCATTCAAACTTCAACTAAATAATCCTCGTTATAATTCAATAAACAATTCAATTCACTTCTCTTATTGTAAATACTCTTCGCTTTACAATATTATTTTAATTATATTTATACTAAGTGTGAGTGTACCAT
This sequence comes from Meteorus cinctellus, assembly GCA_030523045.1. Taxonomy (NCBI): domain Eukaryota; kingdom Metazoa; phylum Arthropoda; class Insecta; order Hymenoptera; family Braconidae; genus Meteorus; species Meteorus cinctellus. The sequence continues at coordinate 3,671 of JAPYZF010000164.1, forward strand.
CAACATCAGCTGCATTCAACATGGAATACCGAAATAAAACTAAAATAACATCAACGGTTATTCACATCGGCTCAATGATTGCTATCTTAGCGTTGACTGTAAAATGGATTATCATTTGGATTAATAAGAAGAATACAATTATTTATGCCAATAAATTTATAGAGTTGAATAATTCAACATTTGACTTGCGTCATTTACGTTCAGGCACTTCAATCAATTCTCGAATCGTTACAATATTATTTAACATTATTATCATTTGGATTATAGCAATAATAACAGATTATTTGGAGTACTCAGATTTCCTCCAATTGAGTGCATTCTCTTTATTGCTACCAAGAATAGTGTGTAGTTGGTTTCTATTACAATTTGCATTTATATTATTCATAATAAAGATAAAATTCAATGAATTGAATTCTGCTATTGCAAAATTGTCAACAGATGAAGTAACTATTAGTTATAATCGTTCTTTAGTTTTGTTACAAGCTTCATCGTCAAATCAATTAATTAACAAAGATTTATTTACGATTAAAAGATATTATATATCATTGAGCGAAATTTCACGTGTAGTCGTAAATTCTTTCGCGTTACCAATTTTATTGACAATTATTTCTCTTGGTTATGAAATTGTTATCACTTCATATTTTGCTGCACAAATTTTATCGAAACCAACAAGTCAATGGCGGCCTATATCACTGATGAATTTATTCATTTATTTAGTGATGACTTCCTATCCGATTTTTATTATGTGCACAAGTGTCACTGAATTGTCGAGAGAAGTTAGTTGATAATCATTAACGATTTTAAAATTTATTTTGTATTGACAAATTTATTGGATTTTAATTTCTTGTATTTTTTTTAGATGCGTTCTACTGCCAATGCAGTTTATTCAGTGATGAGTGAACCGTTGTGGAATGATGAATTTAAAAAACAAGTGAGTTTACAGCAGTTTCTTGTGAATTAAAGTTTGATTGAGCTTTTTATTTTACAGTTGAAAAAATTTTCACTACAATTGCTGTGCAATAAAGTTAATTTCAATATTTATAATGCTCTGCCTCTTGATCGGACTCTTTTACACTCTGTGAGTTATTGAATTAATTAATTATTCATTTAAATTCAGTTCTGGTTACTACCCTCAATTGTGATTTTCTAAATAATTCATCAATTCTATAAATGAATTTAACCCGACGTTAATTTTCAGATTTTCAGCATGGTCGCCACGAATTTAGTCATCCTTATTCAATATTCATCAAGTACAAAATATTAATACAACAGACAATAATTTTTCATGCAATAAAACCATCATAACTGTCTACTTCGATCCATAGAATAATTCCATATGATAGTTGATAAAAAATATAAAAATGCACCGTGACAAATTGCACGTGCACTTGATCTCACAACAATCAATCAAATGAATGACACACGAGAATTTATATCATCATAATCGTCTTTCATATAAATTTTCACTCTACCTGGTAATGTAAAATCGTGTCACATTCACCAATCTCAACAATACAAATAAAATAATCGACAATGAACATTGATTCGTGGTTTTCAATAGCAATAGCAAGAATAACAATTTTATTCTTAAATATTCTGGGGCTTGCACCGTTTAATATAAACATTAGTCAAGTTATTAAAAATCCTGAGAGTGAGAATCCAAAATCCTTAAAATTGTTTTCAAACACTGTCACTGGTGTTCGTTACAATGCAATATTGGTAATATTATTACCAATTATTCTATCAACTATTTTATATTTTCATTTTGCCAATTTGACAATAGAAATAACTGGATTTCGTCAGATAATCGGATGGTTTTCAATTATTTATGGAGTTATAACAATAATTGTTACTTGGATAACTTGGATAATGAAACAGAAAATAATAATTGAGATATCGAATAAATTAAAAATGAATTACATGATTTTACCGAATTTAAAGAATGCAACTTGCTCGAAAAAATGGCAAATAAGTTTTGCAATTATAATTGTATATTTGATTGTAGTAATTTATCATTTAATTTGTTTGTATCTCATGGACGAATGCAATACAATAAGAATGATAAACATTATATTGTATTTCATTATAAACAGTTTCATAATTCAATATGCAATTATTGTTTTAACAATTGGAAATGAATTCAAACGATTAAACAATTATTTTTGGCAATTTTCACGACAACCAATTGAATGTCGATCAGAGATTGACGAACCAATATTAATAAATAAATCAAAGATTGTTCAGTTAAATAGTTTCAAATGTGTCAATAGAATTTTGTATGAATGCTGTGAAAAATTTGAGAAAGAGTTTTCATTTGCTATTCTCAACGCCACTTTGTGGACGCAATTGACATTCATTTCTGTCGCTTATCAAGGCATTCACACTATTTTTATACAACCAACATTATCATGGATGTTATTTATTAAAATTCAAGCCATAATTATTGCAATTATTCCACTGATGATACTCAGTATATTCATCACAAAAACGATGAATGAGGTGAGTTATTTGCTTCATAACTATTTTTCAAATAATGTTTTGCATTTACTATTCAGTTATGTTCATTAAATTATTCAAATTGTTGCAGACGAAAAATACATTTGCAGTCATCCGAAAATTGTTGGGTGAATCGATAATAAATCGACAATTTAAAGAAACCGTAAGGAGATTAAAAGTTATAAAATTGATAATGAAATCATCTTTTCATCCAAATATTAATTAATCATTCTTCACAGTTAATGCAGTTCGCCTTGAAACTTCACACGAAGAGAATAAAATTCACTGCGTATAATATTTTTACTCTTGACACATCATTAATAAAATCGGTAACGAGAAATTACTTTCAATTCAGTGAAATCCGAATAAATAAATGAATCAACTGCAATATTTGACACTGTCTATCAACAATATACATTATCATTCCAGGTAACAAGTGTAACAATAACATATTCAATTATTCTGCTCCAATTTGATATGATGGAAAAATCAAAATAAAAACAGAACAATTTGTAAAATAAATAAAAATATAGATCAATAAATATTGCAGAGGTCATTATAATTCAATTCAATATTTATTCAAAATCTATTTACAAACCTAATGATCATCAGTTTAATTTAAGAATTATCAGAATGCCGAGTAAAACGGAAAGCAGAAAACTATTAATTCTTCTTCTTCTGCTGTTGTGAATCACCAGACAACGATTCCTGATACTCCATGATCAATTTTTCCTGTACACTTGCTAAGCATGGGCTGTACCGGGCATATTCCATGGTATATTCGCCTTTCCCTTGCGTCGAAGATCTCAAATCTCCAGAATATCCAAACATTTCATTCAATGGAACCTCTGCATAAAGTGTAAACCATCCAGTGTTAGTTTCAGTCCCAGTAATGACACCTCGTCTCTTGGTCATTTGTGCCATAACAACTCCCTGATGTTCCTCAGGTGCAACAACCTCAACAGACATGATAGGTTCAAGCACCTGCCATACTCCTTCTTCAAACACTTGACGCATAGCACCTTGTGCAGCCATTTGAAATGAAAATTCCGACGAATCAACAATATGATGTCCTCCATCAATCAAGCGAAATTTAATTCCAGCAATCCGATGGCCAGTTAACAATCCCTTTTCACACATTATCTGAAAACCTGTCTCAACACCTGGTACGAATTGTTTTGGTACATTTGTACCAACTGTCTCATCCGAAAATATAACTTTGGTATTTTGATCTGGTGGCAGAGGTTCAACTACACCAATAATTCGTCCGTATTGTCCAGCACCACCACTCTGTTTTTTATGTAAGTAATCAAACTCACACGGCTGCACAATTGTTTCTCTGAACGATACTTTCGGTCTACCAAGTATTATTGGACAATTATATTCTCGTTCTAAACGTTGAGCATAAATTTCCAAATGTAATTCGCCCATGCCTGACACAATACTCTCTTTATTGTCTGCATCCCAATAGAAACGAAATGTCGGATCTTCTTTGGTGAACCGTGCGATACCTTTTGAGAAATTGTCACGGTCTTTGGAGTTTTTCGCTTGTACGGACATTGATATCACGGGATCAGGAACGTAAATTGATTCCATTGATAAATCTAATTTAGGATGATCAACGAATGTATCACCTGATGCACAATCAACCCCAAATAATGCAAATATATCGCCCGCATATACTGAATCAACATCTTCCATTTGATTTGAATGTAAACGTACTAATCTTGCTACACGAACTTTCCTACGTGATCGAGTATTGTATATCGAATCACCTTTCCGTATTGACCCTTGATAGCAACGAAAATATGTCAACTGACCAAACTTACCGAGTTCCAGTTTAAAAGCCAAACTTACGAACGGTTTGTTGTCATTCCGTGCTGAATCGAGGATTATTTTCTCAGATTCGCTGCCTTTCTTCTCACGTAGCGCGTAGTTTGTCACTTCACCCGGATGTGGAAGATACTCGAGGGTTGCGTCAAGGAGTGGTTGGACACCTTTGTTTTTTAATGCTGTACCGACTAATACTGGTGTGAATGTACGTTTCAGACACGTTCGACGAATCGCGTCTTTAATATTTTGCTCGGTAAGATTCGATTCAGTTAGGAATAATTCGCCCAATGTTTCATCGACGTTGCTCAAGTGCTCGATCAACTCTTGGCGTTTGTCATGGGCCTCTGAAATAGCAAAAAAACATATTGAGTGGATATTTACTAATTTCTTGATATTAAAAGTTATTTTTCTAATTACCAGTGCGTTGTTCTTGTGGAATTTCATCGACACGAATATCTTGTCCATATTCACCATCGAAATAAAGTGCTTTTTGTTCAATTAAATCAATAATTCCAGCAGTTTGTGCTTCTTTACCAATCGGCATCTGAATGAACGCCGCATTATGATGCATTTTAGTTCGCATTTGATCCAATACTTTGTTTGGGTTAGCTCCCATACGATCGAGTTTATTTATGAACGCCAAACATGGTACATCGTAACGTTTCATTTGACGATTTACTGTTAAGGTTTGTGATTGTACACCACCCACAGCGCATAAAACTAGTACTGCACCGTCTAATACACGCAGTGCACGTTCAACTTCAACAGTGAAATCAACGTGTCCAGGTGTGTCAATTATGTTTATGTTGTGATCTTTCCAAATTGTGTACGTTGCTGCTGATTGGATTGTTATACCACGTTGTCGTTCTAATTCCATACTGTCCATCACTGCTCCCACATTATCTTTACCTTTTACCTACAGAAATAATTACGTTTTATAAAGTAATTTCGATGATTTTCCTTGCATTTTTGAGATCATATCTGTTACGTTATAATATAAATCATTCACCTCATGCATTCGGGATATTCGGCCAGTGTAATATAATATTCGTTCAGTGAGTGTAGTTTTTCCAGAATCGATATGCGCTGATATCCCAATATTCCGTATTTTTTCCAATGGCTTATGCTCTGCATATTTTTCATATGACGCCATGAATCTTCCATTTTTCTAGAATATCAAGGTAAAATAATTAGTAATTGAAATTATATTTACCATACAAAACAATTAATTTTGTGAGTGTGAATGTGGCAGACATTTAGAAATTGTTGGAACTCCAAAATAAATAAATCAATTGTAGATAGAAAGACAATGAAAATATCCTCGTGTGGAGAATTCGAAAATCTGTACGATCATTTTTTTAGAATTTCACTATCTCAATTATTCAGTTGTCTATCCATAAACAAAGATGGTCTCATTTCTGCTAAATTTACACCCATCGAATTTTGCATCAAAATGATAAAATAAATACAAAGACGATTGATCCTAACCTCAAAATATTAATTGTTCATAAGATTTACTCACCGGCAATATCGTGGTCGACAATCGTGGTAAATTCAGGTGTACATTAGACTTAAAAATCCTCAGAATAGTCATTGTAACGTTAAGTATTATTTCGCTAGTTTAAACAAAAGAATTTATCATTAATTCACCATCACACACCGGCTAAGAGCACTCAAGCATCAGATCTCAGTGCACATTCCAAGAATCCCATGAAATTGTGTTTCAGCGGCGGTACCTGGTGGTAAAAGTCTAAACTAATTTCTTAGAGTAAAACACGCACGCTCCGTTAAACTTTTTTTTTTGTTTCGTTATACTTCAGTGTAGAGTAAATTTGTAAATACGTTGAAATTTGTTTATTAATCGGCAGGAATTTTTGTATTGATTGCAATGTCTGAGGAAATAAAAATGGATCATCGGGCAAAAAAACGGATTAAAGAGGTGAAGAAAAAAGCACGACCAGGTAAGCAAAGTCATTATTTGTTCATCCTAACCTCTTTATCAATTCCAAGAACAAGTCGTGATCACATTGAAGTATTTGAATTTATTCAAAAATACTTTTGAAAATATTGATTTGTTTTAAATTTTTATTCAGAACTCGCTGATAAAATCGCATGGACGCAACATGCTTACGCAAAAAAGTTTGATGAATTTTGGAAATTTAAGGACAACGTTGAACGTATTGACGAATCAAAAGTAACCAATGATGAATTCATATTGAATTTTGAAAAACCTTACAAACCTGTGATAATCAAAGGTGTTCAACGTGACTGGAAAGCCCAATATAAGTGGACAATAGACGTGAGTTTGTTTTAAAAGCTTTTAAGTGGATATTTGTATTATCAATTTGCTCAATTATCAATTGTGTGAGTATTCAGGTTGTATACAAATTATTGGAGTACACTACAATTTTTCGAGCATTTAATCGAAGGAAAAATAAATGACTCTGAGCAATTCTTTCGTGGCACAAATGTTTTTGATGAAATTCTTGAAGTATGGATCAAGCTATAGATTTAATGCATTGAACCAAATAACTTTTCAATTCAACCTACATTGTACCCCTAAATTTCATAAATCCTGATTGAGAATCCTGTATAAGTGGTTGTCTAATTTCGAGATGGAAAATACTAAAAGATCATGAGACAACTCCTGCCATCCAATACCTAAACTGTGAACTCCATGTTAATTGTCCGTTGCCCATGAAAGTTGTATGGCATGAACAAGCAGATGAATGAGAACTCCTGAGCAAACTGAGCAATCTACCATTTACATAAAAGTGTAGGTTTCTTTACTGATTGAAGACAACGATGAAGTAACCATGAATTTTATTTCACAGAGATTAGCCAAAAAATACCGCAACCAAAAATTCAAATGTGGTGAAGATAACGAGGGTTACAGTGTAAAAATGAAAATGAAATATTACGTGCAGTATATGATAAATAATGATGATGATTCGCCATTGTACATTTTTGATAGTTCATTTGGTGAACATCCGCGTAGAAGGAAATTATTGGAAGATTATGCGATTCCACAATATTTTCGTGACGATCTTTTCCAACATGCTGGCGAGCATAGACGGCCGCCATATCGTTGGTTTGTCATGGGACCAGCGCGATCTGGTAACTTATTGAAGATAAAAACAGCATTTGAATATATATCTAAATTTTTTCCTGCATTTACAAAGGTGAATATGTTTAGGCACTGGGATTCATATCGATCCATTGGGAACAAGTGCCTGGAATGCGCTGATATCTGGTCACAAACGTTGGTGTTTATTTCCGACAAATACGCCGAGAGAGTTATTGAAGGTGACTGGTGCTGAGGGTGGTAAACAGCGTGATGAAGCAATAACATGGTTTTCTGTTATTTATCCACGCACTAAATTACCAACGTGGCCACAAGACTGTTTACCTATAGAAGTACTACAGAATCCAGGCGAGACTGTATTTGTTCCTGGCGGATGGTGGCATGTTGTTTTAAATTTAGACGAGACAATTGCTGTTACGCAAAATTTCTGTTCACGCACCAATTTTCCTGTTGTTTGGCACAAAACGGTGAGAAGATTGATAGAGACATTAATTGACACACTGCACTGTTTAATTTTCTTATTCATATACATTTAGGTACGTGGACGACCGAAATTATCACGAAAATGGTTGAAAGTTCTACGCGATAAAGAACCAGAGCTTGCAGCATTGGCCAATAAAATTGACGTTAAAGAAGACACGGGCATTGCAAGTGATTCATCCAGTGGTTCATCTAGTTCATCATCTAGCAGCAGTTCAAGTAGTCAATCAGAGGATAGCGAAGATGATAGTGGTCAAGAATCTTTATCAGCCCACAAGAAAAAAAAAAGGTATGGTAAAATAGTGGATAAAAGAAGTTACAAGTCGTATACGTTTCCACTTTTGTTTTATTTACAGAAGAAAATTGAACAATCAACCCTGACAATGTTACGAAGTTGTGGCTACAATGAAAGCTCAACTGTACAGTATTAATCAATTATTATTATTGTTTGTACTGATAATAAAATATTATAATTGCGACGATTCTTCGCCATTGAATGAAATAATAAAATGAATGCTAGATAATGCCAAAATTTCTTTCGAAACATTAAGAGCTATTCACGAGCAACGCGACAGGGTTGAACGAAATTAAAAATGCGCAGTGACATCAAATGAGTTTCGTTCCATTTCAGTTTCCAAGATATATTTTTCTAATAATTAAAATTGCACAATTGATCAACATTCACCACTCCATGTGTACACACACGAGAACGTCGTGGATAGCGTTTACGTAATTGCTATACGTGACACTTATAGATCTCTATATTCATAATGATTTTGAGTAAAAAAAAAAGTTTAAAACAAGTTTCAACATAATATGTTACAAATGGTGGCGTATTAATTAATGTACATATTTATGATATATAAAAAAACGCAAGTTCTATCGGATTTTCATTTGTTAAATTAAATTAAGGATACATAGCTGCTGATGCTGTCCTGAAGTTGATTCAAATGTTAGCACTTAAGCGATATGCTACGCTGGAACGGTTGTCGCAAACTCCTCTTGTAATAGCTCCAGAAACGTATCGTGCCATCACTGATATTGTTGATGCGTAGTTTGATGCGTTTTTTGTTTTTATATGATATTATTTTGTTCATTCAGTTTCATTGCCCATGCGAAAGGAAAAAAAATAATGTGATGCATGAACAATACAGCGCATGAAAATATGATTAATAGCAGAGTTAAACAAAACAAAAAACCACATGAGGCTGTGAGAAAAATTTCTTTAAAAAATGTATATGCAACAAAATAAAATGAAGCACATGGTTAGAGTGAGTTAGATGGACATTGTGGACATGGACATTGTCAGGAAAGGATCAGGTATGCGCCACATTTTCACTTCACCCGAGCTGCAACCAATCAGAAAGAGAAAAAAAAAGGAAAAAAGGAAAATTACCAAATGAATTATTCCAATTTTTTTCTTTTACTTTTGAATTAAATTTTTTTCATGGCCACCGTGACTGAATATCCGACCCGCACCCTCATAATCTATCCCTAAATTGTAAATAAAAATTATGACTCACTTGCTTGCAGTGAAGATGTGTTGCTGATTAGTTACGACAGCATTAATTGCCGATCCATGAGCACGAACTTCTCCTAGTAATGCACACTCGCCAGACTGATCTTTCGGTACAGACCAAGCCCGTAATATACCACCACGACATCCAGACACCATTACCGAACCATTATTTATTGTACATAATCCAAGAATCCAATCTTTATGTGCATTGTTCAATGATTGGATCAATTCCATTCGACTAAGATCCCATCGCTTTATACACATGTCTCTCGATCCTGAAGATAGATCATTCATCAAATTCAACTATCAGAAACTGATGTAATAACTCAGGTGCAGCTTAGATTATGTCATACCTGAAAACAACATCGAACCACTAGTGGCAAGACATTGTACGCCATCATAATGTGGTGGTGCAAGACTGACAGATTGTCCTGATGTACTTGTGTCAACAAGTGAAATTAAATGATCTTTGCTTCCAGTAATAACACGTCCGTCACTAGAGACAGCTAAACACATAACAGCTGCCGTATGAGGTGTAGTCAGTCTTCCAGTGTAGGTCAATTTTCGCAGATCCCACATCCTTACTTTGTCACTGGTCGCTGTGTACAATTCTTGTTCATCTAAATTCAGCGCTACGTCATTGATTATTGTCTCGCCAGCTGGTAATTGGAGAGTTCTTGATGATGTCGATAATGATAATGAACCACTTTGTGTTTGCCCAGATGAACATAATGTTTTTATACACGCATTCGACGATCTTAAGTCCCAAACTTTAACGTAGGCCGCTGATACACTGAATAGTAATTGATTTGTCGTTGAATATTTTACCGCCACGACATTATTTGGATGACCAATAAGTGTCATATTTTCTAGGCCAGTTTCAAGATCCCAAATTTTTACAGTCCGATCTGAAATTTAAAAAGTAAAAATTACAATTTTTAATCTTTTCCATTTATTCTTTTTTAATTTTGTCTGTTTCGCGTTTCTCACCCTTTGAACCACTGAATAATAAATTTCCAGTTGCATCAATCGCCAGCACAGCCTTGCTGTGTCCTTCAGCAATGTGGGTACATTGTAACGGTGCTCTTGGTTGTGTCTTTGAACAAGAAAATACAATTATTGACGTTCGCAGTTTTGGAACTGAATCCCAAGATTTGATCATTACCTTGCCAGGGTATTGTGAGATTATGCCCTTCGTTGGCTGAGAATCGAGTTGGAATGACTGTCGTGTAGCAGTCAGTCGAGAAAAGACATTTTCCTCACGACTATTGAATCGTCGATAGACTGTCGGTGAACCCGGCGGTGATGATGTATCCATTTGTGCCACTTGCTCCCTGATTTATGAGGGAGTTTCGTTTTTTTTTCTCATGTCAAGTTTTAATTGTTAAATATTATGCAGTTAAATGAGAAAGGTTAATCCCGGTAAAGAAAAACAAGAGTACAATAATATGTTTATAAAATAATTAATATTCAAATAATTCAAACATGCAGCGCTGAATTCATCTCTTCACCATGCATTTGATTGTCAACTGTATTCAGTAAAAAATGATAGCCTCAATAACTATGTTACATATTTTTTCTTTTCCCCCATTACGAGAATAAGTTAAAATTAATTCAAAGATGATTAAATGAAATAATTAACAATTTAAATTCAATACAATTAAAAATGATTTCGAGACCATTTTCATATCGTCTGGTTGTTAGAATTTGTTACATAAATAGTTTCTTTCTTTTGAATGCGATTAAATAAAGGTCTAGAAATAAGTGAAAAAAATACAAAGTTTGCTTACATGAGATTATAGCGTGAAAAATAGATAAATAATGACAATTATAAGCAGCTACCGAAAAACCCCATACTTGATTGCGTTGAGATTAAAAATGTACAAATTTTCCCATCCATCAAGAATATATTGGCAGAAATAAAGAAAATAAATGTTTTTCGAGTATGAAGATGGGCGGGATGTGTGGGTGTGTCATGCTCTCTTCTAGTGCTTGGTGACTCTACAATCAATTTGTGAAACGGCGCACAATATAAATTATTGAATTCAGATAATAAATATGAAAAAGAAACTGATTAAAAACGACATAAAAATGTAACAAAAGGGGCGAAACGAAATATTGTCACTTACATTGAGCCACCGACCGGATGAATAGGACGACGCAATGGTCTCGGTGATGTACTATCACGTCGTGCGAGTGTTGGTGAACCTCCATGTTGTCCTCTGGTCAACACTAAACCCCTGAAGACATATCATCACCATTTTGAAATGAAAGAGATTTGTTAATATTGAAAGAATAATCACGAAAATATAATATAAACATACTTTAAACTTCCAGGCGCGCTTGGCACCCTAGTTAATGGATGATTATGAGTCTGATTTTGATTCTGTTCATCCACTTTCGAAGTATCATCAGCAGTAGAACTAATACCATAAAGAAGCTCTTGTGGTTGGGTCGTCCTACGTCTCACTTTGTTATTTTTCGCTTTGGCATCTATGATTGACATGTGACTGTAACCCTCGCTTCTGAAAATTGATCACATGTAGAGGAAATATCCGCTCATAGTTGAAAACGATTAAAGAATTGAGTGAGGCACTCACATGTCCGGTGACGATGACCTTGAGCTTGTTGGACTATAAGTCAGTGCATTATCCCTATTGCTCAATGACAGCAAATCTCGATCGCGCAAGACATGCTCTAACAATTGATGCTGAACATCACTCTCTTGTGCAACTTGATTCAATCTTGATTCCATATCCCTCACTTCAATTTGCCTTTGTGCAGCATTGCAACTCTGCTCAACCGTAAAATTTAACATACGTTGTAACAAATACTGTGCTTCATCAACACTTCCAATGGAACTGATTAATTCTTCAACACCCGGTTCACCATCAGCATCACAATCTGCCATTTCCACCATATCTCTTTGACACTCTGCAATACTGTCTTGTACATAACTTATTTTGCTTTTGACATTGTCAATGTCCTCATCGAAATCTTGCAAATCAACTCCACTCTTCATTGAAACAATTCCTTTTCGTACTCTCTGTAAACGTTCTAGGTCCATTCCCAGTTCATCTCGCTCAATTAACAAACGTTCCATTTCCCTTTCAGTCTCGGCAGCTGCCTGTTTGGCTAACGCTTGTTTCGTTATGGTTCTTTCGAATGTTAACCATCTTTGTTTCAATGATTTTGGATTTACTACTTTCACTTTAGTGCGCCCAGCTACTTTTTGACTCAAGCCACGATCACGTTTGCGCAATGCCGTGACTTCTTCCTGTTTTCTTCGCAATACAACCTCCTTCATTCTTTTATCCGCTTCTAATGTTCTTATCATATTGGCATTTTTTCGACTCTCTTTTCTCAATTGTGCTATTTCACGATTCCGCCTCAACTCATTTTCCTTATGTCGTTGTGCTTCTTCACGCATTTTATTGAGTAATTTCACTTTTGCTCTTTTCATTTCTGCTAATTCATTGCGCAAACCACGTAGACGATTTTCGTTTTGTGACTGGCTTTTTAATAATCTGGCATGCTCTTTTTTTGCCGACTGTAATAAACGTACTTCTTTTTGCATTGAAGATAATTTTTTTTCGTACTCATCCCGTAATTTTTTTACTTTTTCTGTTGGTGGTGACGCTTGTTGTTGCAGTGATGACAAAACCTTATCTCTTTCCTCTTGTGTATCGCGAATCCTCGCTTGTAATTGGGTTAATTTGTCTTCATAATGCTGTTTCATTGTGTGCAATCTTCTCTGTGACAATTCCAATTCCTGAATTAGTCTTTGTTTGACATCGATGTCAGAAGTGAGGGCTTCCAATTCTCGTCCCATTGCAGCTTCTTCCTCATCTTCAACTTTACGATCTGTATTATCTTCATCTGATTCATCATCACTGAATAATTCTGGACCATTTTCAGTATTCTCTTCCTCACCATCATCATCTGCACGTTCATGATCTTTCATGACAGCAAGCGTTTCAATTTCTCGCTGTAATTCTCTCTTAGCTTCAATTAAAACTGAATTAGAATCGTGAAAGTCTGTAAAAGTATTCGATGATGGTTGCACTTGAGTTTGTCGTTTTTTCAATTGTTGATACATCGCTTCGGCTTCAAGTAATCGCGCGCGCAACTCCTCAATTTCTTGGACATAACCAAGTACGAGGCTGGATACTTGTTCATTATTCACTGAAGAGCCATCACCACCTGAAGAAACCCAAAGGCCAGCAGCTTTTTCGGCTAATAATAATGCATTTTTGGTTGTCAATGCTTCTACAGTCTCTGATAATGCTTTAACCCGCGTTCTCAAACTTTGCATTTCACTATTTAACATTTGATTTTCGTGCCATGCATCATTTACACCATCCTCACCTACCAAACGTTTTCCCTGACGATATTCCAATAATTCTAGTTGCAACTGCTGAATCTCACGACGCAATGAAACAATTGTACGCGAACTCTTATCTTGATTTATCATTACCTTATTTTTAATATTTCTAGCACGATTCGCGTATTTCAATGTGCTCAATGTTTCCATAAAGTCACGATCACTGGGTGACACACAAGCGATCATACACGTTTGACTATTACCACCAAGCGAATCTTGAAGTAAACGCGTCAGTTTTGAATCGCGATAAGGAACATGAAGAGCTTTTTTAGTTTTATCACCGAGTGCAGATATTACATTACCCAGTGCTAAAAGGCCACAATTTATTGAAATACCCTCTTTGGCACGCTCGCCAGTAGCTCCAGTTCGTTTCAATCTTTCTGATCCCGCAAGATCAACAAAATGAAATTTAGCTGTTAATGTTTCGAATTCATTTGTTGGATCGTTGTTTGTTGTATCCACATCAGCATCTGGATCTTCTACTTTGATGCATCGCTGTTGTTTAATATAAAGAGTAAAAATGGCATGAGAGCGTGAAGATTGGGTGTTCATTTGAGTTGAGCCTGTAGTACGTGAAAGTGCACCTAAGCGAAGATACTCCAATGCTTGTTCAGGAGTCGTCACCACTCGTGGCTCAACACCCGCTAAATGAATATTTCCTGATGTATCTTCATGAATTCTCGCACCACCGCGAGGTCCGCCTGGTTCTAAGAGGTCCTTCAAGTCTTCGTTGTACAGTTCCAAAAATTGTGCTGTCACCTGGATCAATTTCAATTAGTAAATTTAATAATATAAAAACCCACATCATGAGTCACATTATGGATTTCATTTTGTTCATCACAATGCAGGAATTGCATTATCTACCTTGAATTCAGGCGGTATGTGACCACGTTCTCTTGCTTTCTCATGTTTTGCTGTGATCCCATCAAATAAATGTTTTATTGCTCTTGGAATGATTCCAACCACATTTTCCTCAACTTCAACATCAAAACCTGTGCCCATCGTGTAGGTCTTACCAGATCCAGTTTGTCCATAGGCCAATACTGTTGCATTGTAACCATCCAATGCACCCTCAACGAGCCGAGCAACGCAACTCTCATAAATGTCTGCTTGCCCAATGACAGTATCAAAAACATAATCATACGTGAAAGCTTTGTCTGGTCCTAAAAATACTTGAGGCTCGCCAGCTGGAACCTGAGTGCATATTCGACACATGTCGATTACTTCTCGGGCAACTTGAGGCCGAATTCTGAAATATTCATCAACAAACAGCTTTGAAAACACGAAAATATTTATAGGTGGAATATTTCAGTTTTATTCTTTTGTTCAGTCTCAATATTATTTTCAATTCAAACATAAATAACATGACGTAGGATTACGGGAATTGAAACACAGTAAGCATTCTCGAAGAATAATAGAAATTTGATCAATGAGTTGTTCCCAGAAAGCTTCATAGAAAAAAAAAATATATATATATATGTGAGTGTATTACAACTTCGTAATTTCATCTACACATTGTAACTCTGACCTTTATTAATATTTTTGAAATTATTGTGACATATTCGTGGTAATAATGTCTCAAGTTAACTCATTGTTATCGTCAACGAAGGAAAATACGATAAAGAATAGAATTTATAAATATCTTCGCCCACACAAAATTGAAGTTGCGACACTAGACATTACGGTATATTTCTATCCAATTTCCTCATATCATGTTCTCTTCGAGTATAACTGAAGTCGTAATCAATAAAATTGACAATCCCATAAGCGAATAGTTACATTGAATATACATCTAATATAATATTGATCTCATAAGCATGACTTCATCTCGAGGATACAAAAACAATTAGCTAAAACATTATGTTTATGATCTGCGTACAAGGTTGATACCTGCATCCACCCACAGTCTAGAATTATGAATAAAAATTATCGACACGACAAAGAATGCGGTGACCGGTCAATACATTCATGTAAAAATCATCGACACAAAAATGAAACCGCCGAAATAATTTTATTATTTACTAATATATATATATATATGTATGTATGTATGTATGTGATAAATTTTTGATTTTTACAATCTGCTACGACTTACCGAACTGCAACACGAACGCTCGATTCATCAGTCATATTGTCAGTTTTATTATTCGTTTCTTTATTCTTGTGTAGAAAAAAAATATTCACCGATCACTTTTGTTTATGAATGATTGTGATTCGTGATTTTGAAGATGAATCTGAAAAGAATGAAGTAGTTCAAATATATAACGTACATTCGATTACAACAATGATTGAAAGAAAAAAAAAATTTTATAATTACACGCAATGCATAGCTTTATTTCCACAAATCTTGTGCTATTATGAAAGTTGGTGATTAGTGAACAGTATAGAACATTGGCGTACACTAATCACCATGACAACAAAAGCGCTATAATTTAATTGTCATAATTTCAATATTTTTTGTTGACAAATAATAAACACTCAATCAGATTATAATGACTGCGGAGTGCTGCGAAGTACAGCTGTATATGGTAGACATGTTTGATGCCTTAAAGGTATCTACACAATAAGAAAATGAATGTAGAATATGAAAGAGAGGGGAGTCATAAAAAAAACTGAGTTATGGTCAACGATGATTGGAGGAATCGTAACATATGTTGCGCACAGTAGTGCGATTGGCTACATTCCATTGTATCCGATATTCAACACAAAAAATTAGCCTTACCTACTCATGGTAAAATAGAAATTTACATTATCATTTCACAGACGAGAAATTCGACGAAATGAAAGAAACAAAACAATATGTCCACCGCAAACAAACCCGCGACGATTGAGAGAAGAACGATTTCATTAAGAGGTATCATGATTATTGCGAAAGAATGCTGTTTTGGAGGTTAATACCTTTAACTTCTCATTTTTATATATTTGCAGGTAATTTCTTGATTCAGTATGAATTTCTTTCCCGCGAATAATAAATCTGCTGTGAATGTTGGCCAAATCTGATTGCTCGTTTGGCTGCAAACAATTGATGCGATAGTGTTTGTGATTTGATTGAAACATATTTAGTCCTCTGAGAGCATCTGAAAAATTAGGAACAACTCCAAACTATTAAAGCGAAAAGATACTTATAAAGACCATTAAATAACCGAAAGCGTACGATATTCTTGAGCTGATTATACACTTGCAATTAGTCAGTTGACTGAAACTAATTATAATAATGTTCATAAGTACCAGCCTGTTGAGGAAGCTGATAAAATTGAATTCTCCAATCACGATAATTGCAAATTCATGCCAACGAGTCAATCATTTTACTGGAACAAAACAATTTCAACAGAAGGTATAAATCTACCTTCCTTGTGAATGGCAATTGAAAATTTCTATCAGACTTTGCAACAAGCGGGCATTGATATTCACAGTTGTGATGAGTTCCACAATGGCCTGATTAATTATAGATGAAATCAGTTCATGAACATCATACACTTTGGACCAATCACCTATCTCTAAATGCATCTAAATTGTTTTTTCATTTCACACTTCACTCAAGATCATCACTGATATCGATCGTGTGTTTGAGTATCATATGAAGATTATTTGATAATATCTAGGGTTAAATATGAAAACTGTTACGTATTGTTGATGCATTATTAATTGTTTATTGTTTTATACCTGAAAAACATATGAATTTTCATTCCTATACAGTAGTAGAGTAGTTGAATAATTAATGTTGAATAATTTAGTGAATGTGACCGTTTTGCTCCATGAACATAACTGCAAGTGTGTCATGAATGCAAGCTTATTCCTCCCAGTTACGTATCTCCCCTATTTATCGTCCCTCGGTGTTCATGAGTGGCCTACTACGTCACTATTGTGTACCGAGCAGGGGGATGAGAATGGTTAGGATAAAATGAGTTGCGTATACGTACGCCTTGGAATCAGAGTGACGACGACGTTCACTCGTAGAAATACATGTCGGGTGATGGGGAGTATTGGGGTAAAGCAAGCTTGGTCAATGCTAGCGCCGGCGCCTTATAATGTCGTTGACGTAGCAAGATGGCGGCGGCGTGTCGGAGGCGTCTCTGTCTGCTGAACAGTGCTCGAAGAACAGTCAGTTCGCGTACACTGGCAATTCGTTAATATTTTCATCAGTGTACAGATCACGACAATTTTTTCATCACCGACAATTCATTCTCATTGAGATTCCATTATTGTCGACAATAAAACGTCACCGGTTCTAGTGGTGTTGGAGTTTGAGTTAGCGGTGGGGTTGGAGGCGGAAGACGAAGAGGAAGGAAAAGTGGAATCAGAAGAAGAGTAAAAAAAGAAGACACAAGATGAATGTACTGGCACCCATCAGTATATATATAAGGTTGAAGTTGTCAAGGAAGTTTGAATAATAGAGCTCATGTTGGTAGGGATGATGACTACCCTTATCCATGCGAGGAAACTAAAGAAGTTTATTCATATATATGTATGTAAGAAGAAGAAATAGCGGCGGAAGATTGGAAGTAAAACGAGGATTGAATTAAGTTGGAAAATTGAGGAAATGCTTTTGTGTATGATAATCAAAGCAACCAAGCTGGGTGTGACGACAATACGTGAATAACAAAACCCTGACAAAACATCTTCGTTGACTGGGTATATCGCTATGTTAATGAATACAAAGTCACGATGCAGCGGCACACGGGCCTTTTTAGGACCAGGACCAAATTATAATTGGAAATATATCAATAGTTATTTATACATTATCAAATGTCAAATGAGAGCTTTTATAATGAAAAAGTATATAATGTTACGTGAAGGATTAATATCTCATAATAATGACTGTTATAATATAGGTAGAAATATCGTTACGCTATTCGCTGTTATAATGATTGTGGATTATATTTTAAGCAGCCGCGATGTCGGTGCAACGGTGCTGTCTTATGTGCGGTACACGCGAGAACGGGCTTGCAAGCGCACGGGCCACCGTCGTTGCGCGTGACCAACAGCCCCTCAAGTCGATGCAAGCACCAACCGTCGCCGACGTTAACGACGACGCTGCCGCTAACGACGCGAGTGGGTGCATGAGTGTACGTGCGAGTATTCGCACGCGCTTCAGACAACGTTTTTTTTTTCATTATATTTCTATCACGCATAGTATTAAATGAAGTGAATAACACTCGAATGAATAGGTTAATATGACTATTTAAATTGTTCTATGTGGTAGCTTGTAGATCATTTAAATCCTGAAGAATTCAATTTGAAACAATTCAAATTAATAACAGATGCTTCAGTGTAGCTACTCTCATCTCAAAAAGCCAAATATTGAAGAATACTTGTGATTAAAACGTGTCAAGTTTGCAAATGAAGAAAGTTTGAATCAGAGATTACGTCGATTAATTCTACTCGCAACAGCCTGGAACCAGACAAGTCGTTGAACCGATTTGCTTCAATTACTTAGTTCATAAACTTGCAGCAAGTCAAGTTGGCAGCAGATACAAAAATGAGATGGAAAGAACACTTGAAATTGATAGATCATCATACCAGGTTTTTTCTTCAGAATACGAGAAAATTTATGAAGAACATAAACATAAATATATAAGAACAGTGTAGAAATAATAGGAAGTATTTGGGTGTTTGATTGACTTGGACCTACGATCCTACAACTTTTGTGCATCGATTTGTGAAATTAGGTAAAACTTTGGGAAGATATTTAAGTCGCGTGTGCAGAATATTGTACGTGTAAAATAATTATAACCATTTTGGACGATCAGTATCATTTTCAACGTCCGTGTTCAGTGGAATATCGTTTTAAGTATTGTTCTCGCGTACGTACGTGAACTTTTTTATTATTTCACTTACAAAATTTCCCACTGTCAAATCGATTTACGGATATATGACTGACGGAATAACAATTGTGGATATCGAGGAAAGGCTACATGTGAACAAGTCCAAGTGATGTTTTTTATTTTATATTCTCATTCAGGACGTGATAAATTTTTTCTTTTCTACCAAAATGTGTATATGTACAGTGATGTAATTATGCACTTATGCCACGTGATTATCTGATAACTATGTTTAAATAAGTCGTGTTGAACATTATACATTTTTTTTTCTCAAGTCACAACAAGAGAACGAAAAACATTCTTCGAGTGATTTAAATAAAACAATATTAGATAATTATCTTGTGATATTCTACAATGTCACTTCTTAGTGTTACCGGTGAGTGATTTCATTTCTACAAGAATAAATTGCTAAATGAAGTAGATTTTTAGTTTTTTCTATTCATTCAAACATTGCTGTGATTGGGAGGGGTTTATGATAAGGTTCACATGCTGTTATCGTAGCAATGGGTTATTCCAGGTCGTTGCCAAGTCGTGTCGTCATTCTGTCGTATGGATTACTCTGTTTTGTTTTCGATTTTTGTTCGTTCATTTCTTTTGTTTCAGTGCAGTAACATGAAGTTCTTGACTCTGTCTTTATTGGCGACAATCCACGAGTCTCATTGCGATTGCAATTGATGTCTGGGAGAGTTGTGGACAAAATGTTGGAATATATTACTCGGGGACACGTAACTTTAAATATATATGCATAAATAAAGGTTTATTTTCACGAAAAACAAATCTTTTTGGTAGAATGGAAAATATTTACCCGAATACGAAGCGCTGTAACGACGAGTAATATATAAATAAAAATGTATACATATTTAACAATTTAATTTGATGATCACAATCGAAACAGGTGAATTTTATGTATAATATTATTAAAAAAGAAAGGAATTGAATAAATTTAATAAATGGGAACCAGAAAGAAAACAGATGGTGAGGAATAGATTTCAAACTTCTGATGGATTTAATGTAGATTATTCCAGGATATGAGTATGAAAGCTACGAACTGGAGCTTTTCCGGAGGGTTTGAACCCAGCGCACGAGGTCATTCCCACCCATGTATATATATATACCACTACTCGCGCTCGATTCTCTTTCCTCTCATACGGTTTTACTCCCCACCTACATCAAGAGATTCACCCTGCACTGGCAAACATTGTAATCATAAAATTACAAACTTTTTTCACAGACGTATTTTTCTTATTTTTCCATAAATATTTTGATATAATAAATTTCATTTATCCGCTACGGAAATTTAGATATTAATGCCCTATTTCTTGACTTCACTTGCTGGGTTAATATTTCATTGAGCAGATCAATAATTGTTATTGGTTACTCCGGTATGAAATATTTTATTCATAAATGTAACAATGTGAAATGATTCGAATGATTTTTTTTTCCTAATTTATTGTGCGTTGTACGAATTATTGATTTTACTACTAGAAGGTGTGTGGGGTGAACCTTTTACGTACAGGTCAGGGACGCACTAGGAAGTTTCATTCCGATAAATATTGTGTGTGTTTGTTTACTGTTTTCATTGAAATTATTCAAATTTCTGACAACTATTCTCACGGAACGGATGTTCATACATGTTTTCATATCAGGATATTGTGCGCGATTACTCTGGAATATGATAGTATATGAAATTGTAGTTGCATTCGTCAAGATTGACTGCATTTATAGTATTATCGTGTTCATCGCTCAATTCTTTACCCTTTTAAACTGCAATGAGCATGCACATCCTTATCTTTCATTGCAATATTAACAATTCTCACCATTATATCGAGCAATCATAAATAAAAAAATGGTAAGATGAAATAGATATTTAGAGTAATCATTTCATCAGTTTGATATGTATCAAAGTAAGATGAAGGTTTGGTAATAAATTAATGACATTTCATTGTTACTAATTTAGGCACAATCTTGCCCTGGAAAATATCCTTTGTCAGCATTTAATTTTTTTCTTTTTTTTTCCGGTTTCTTTCTTCTGCATGAAAATAGTTCTACTTTGGATGTTGAGTCACGTAGAATGAACTTTGTGCCATATTGGCTTTAATATCGTTTTTTGTAAGGTCGAACAACTACACGGGTCATTCGTTTAGTATCATTGTATAGATGTTTGTGTGCAATATGGTGTTCCTAAATTTAGATTCAACTTTCTTTCTCTCACGTCTCGGTGACAGTTTAACTTGTACGTAAAAAAACAAATTGAATTTTCAAACATAAGAAAGTTTCATATTGAAGATGTAGAATCATTTATCAATTATATTTTTATATAATCCAATTATATCCACCAGTTTATGATGGAAATTCATAATTCATTGTTGCTTTTGGTTGCATATAGCTTGATGAAATTTGATATATGTTTCGCATTGAGATGAATTATTATGAAATTATATCTCGACATAAATGTGTCTGTAACACAGATGATCATGAAATGCTGAATATGTATTTATTGTAGTGGCCTGGCATGTGGTGCGTAGATATCATGATAATGATAACTGTCCAGTCCATATGAAAGTTTATCTCGTAATTTACAAGCGTTATATGGATAAAAAGTAATCCGAAACAGTATTTGGAGGTTAGAAATCCATATTTACATCGTAGTACATTGCTCTATATCTGATTCATGTTGCATGAGGTTTTTCCTATCTCAGCTCAGTATCAGGACGTAACATTTAAGCTATTGATCGGTGTTGTTACTCTTTACCGAAAGAATAATACAACAGCGAGATTTTCTTTGTTATTTGAAACGAATATTTCTCCTTTTTTTTCTTCTTTATCTATGATCTTGGAAAAATATTCAAGGTCTTTATTTCTCATCAACTTCGAATGTTGTTCACTATTTCATTTTGTCAGAATATAAAATGAAGTTCATTATCCACTTCGGTCTTCTCACTTCAATACAGATTAGCTCTTTTTAATCACCACCATAAACATCACACAATATTCAGTGTGAAATTTCTCGATTAAAAGCTTAAAGTTTATTCACGTATAATTCAACAGAATTATTATAAGCGATTCAGTTGTTAAATATCAAAGATGATGCAACAGTTTTCAATTTGGCCACTTTTTGGAATTGAAATTTAGGTTAATTCAATGTGAGTAGGAATTTCCTTTACAATGCCAAAGAGTTCATAATTTGATAAAACATGCTCTTCAGGTCTTTGTTGTGTCTAAATATATGCGAGTAGCTGTTCGTATATGATATATACATATATTGTTGCGCGACATTTATCTAGATGGTTTTCATGATCGTATATTGCTGAAACTGGCAATTTTCACGTAAATTTATTAACCTAGTGAGCACTAGGGCAGATGAAATTAATCAATTTGTTGGAACATGCATGAAAGCATTTTGCGCATCTGCTCGAGCAAAAATATCAAACCTATTTCGTTTTTCATGATAATGGACTTGTTAACCTTTGTGTACAATTAATTCTATTCACATTCTATGATATGATTTGTTGCTTTTTCTTCTTTTTTGCATGAAGCATCTGCTTGGAACATTCCGGCAGTGCCACAAGAAATTATATGGCGATGAAAAAAAGTGAAGAAATAAAAACTCGATTCAAGTAAACTTTTTTACTGGTGCTTCTCAAATCCGGGGTATGCCTTATTCGCTATTGAAAAATCCCTGCGATCAACCTGTTGACGATGTGGAAGGCATAGGGCTACAAAAGGAAACAAAAAAGCGAGAAGGGGAAGTCGAATGTAAAGGCGTTTCACGAGCATTTATAATGAAAGTAGCTTTGCAACTGGGGTTTTATATTATGGACTCTTTCATGATAGACGTGACTGTACAGGAATGAGATAGAAATGTTGCATCATGTTGCATTCATTCCTCATACATATATTTATGTATATATTTGAATGCTTGTCACTATTCTTCATATTCTCGGTAAAATTTTTCTATTCTTCATTCAAACTTTTTTACAATTTTCATCAACTCAATGGTAGACGCTAAGACAATGCTGCAAATTCCAATTGTTGTAGAGGTACGTTGTCTACCAAATAGAAGAAGAATTATGATGTTATTCACTTTTTAAGGTTAAAAAATATAAATGAAAATGAAATAATGTTTGATAATGTTTTAGAATATCTCTAAATAATATTTGCAGAGTAAAATGATGATGAACATTAATAAATCAGTTTCAATTGTGATTATCAAAGCATTAAGGTGCAAAAATGTAGACATTCGATTCTGACCCGGATTTGGTTATATTTGTGTCCCAATGTTTCTACTATTAACTTCATCATACGGAGGGTGGATAAGAGGGAAATTGATCGCAGGAAGAATTTGAATTGATGTGGATAAAAATACCACCAGATCTGTACGTGTTGGTTGTATGCTTGGTCTGTCACGTTGAGTGCATCTATCTCACGAGAGAGGAAAAATTGTTTTTAAAATGAATAAAAAATTCAATTACGATTGAACAGAAATAATTCCACCAGAATCAGTGTGAAAAGCGGTGAATGAGGTAGCTGCACTAGACATCCATTTATCTTTCCGAGTTTTTCTCGTACATTCAATTTTGTATGTTCAATAATTTTTTATCTTGTTCCTTGTTAATACATAACCTATTGTGTATCGCCAATCATGGGAAGGGAAGAATTTAGAAGTATTAAAAAATGTATAACAACAGGAAATGAGAAAACTCTGATTAGATTTTATAAAATTTCAAATAATGACAATAAAGTGTAAATATTTGAGTGGATATAAATTGTCTAATACATTTTTATTCTTTTGTTGCAGTCAAAAAGGCGAGATTCGTTGGGATCCAAGGTAATGTATGCTGAAACTGTATTTTTTAATAATAGATGAGGACATTTAGAGTTCAATGCGGTTTACATTCACGACAATATCAATATTTCCTTTTTATTACATGATAGAAAATAAAAAGGCCAAGATTTTGGCAAAGCATTTTCAATGATATGTTGTACGACAAAATTTATTGTCAATGTCGTAAAATATTCAGTGCATATCTTGTTCCAACATAAATAAATGTGAATATGAATGACCACTTTATTATTTGACGATGGGGTTTTTGTGGTGTGAGTACACGACGTGTTATGTATGTATGGACGCTTTAGAATTTAAGCGAGATGACATGCAAGTATATGCCAAGATATTGTCCCTTTACAGCGTCTACGTGCACGTAATACTCGACATTGTTCAGAATGAAATGGCACCACAGCATCTCATGGTATGAGCTGACTATAAACGTTCAAACTCCACTCATTTCCAGACAATTTCACCATTCAAATGTATTTTTTAACCCATCCTTGCTTCAACTCGTAATTTCCTTCTACTTTTCACAAAGATTTCTCTACAGAATCAGGGCAAAATATTTTTTTTTCGTCTTCAAGGTTCATCAGATATTCTTGGATGAAATTATCCCTAAAGCTATCCAGTGTATCTGTAGATGTAACAAAAGATCTTTTTTCTTTCCTTTTTTACAATGTGGTTTATCTTTGGTACGTGAAACGACTGACGTCAAAAGCGTTGTGCCGGGTCGATTATTCCCCGTAGCGTCATCATTTGTTCATTGAGGCCGACTCCTAAATTAGCGACTGGTCTGAAGTAACAGAAAAAAAAACAACGTATAGAAATGAAATTCAATTCACAGAGGAAGTAGAACGTAATTAATTTCATGAGTAGGACAATTCCTTCAATTGGAAGCAAATGAAACTAAATGGAACTTAATTTATTAGTTGACTGTCATCAGTAATTTATTTTATTTCACTTTTATTACAGCACAACAATTCAATACTTACGTGACGCTCAAACTGCAAAATGTCAAATCAACAACAGTAACTGTGAAGGGGCCGAATCCATGTTGGGAGCAAGATTTCCTTTTGTAAGTATCTATTCAATCAATAGTTTTAAATCTTAGTGATGAGACAGAATAAAATAAAGTCTGGTACCAGATGTCATTGCGTCTTTATTGTTAGGGTATTGATGATTGCTCATCAATTTTTAAGATACCAAGCACGTATTGAAAAATTATATTTGCTATCATCACTGTAGAATTGAATATGAAGTGAATATATAAATGATTTTCCATTGCTTTTGATGCTATTGAAAACCTAATTAGTTTTTCATAGTCTATTTCGACCCTATTCCACAATCATCACGTTTTTTTCCAATAAAGTTTACTTTAGATGCAAATTTAAAAAAAAAGAAATGTTCAATTCTCTTGGTAATTGGTAAGCAGAACGAAAAAGAAATGAAAAGAAGTCAAAAACGTAGTGAAATGTTGAATATAGTCCGATCTTTACTCTTAGACGGTAATGACGGAGATGGATCTAGGGTTATAGCAATCTCGCATTTGTATGAGGTATGTATGAGGTGAATGGAAACTGGGTTAAAGTTCGTGAAAGGTTATTCTGGTATAAAGTAGTTGGAAGAATGCTATTCACAAGTGATATTTCTTATTTGTGGAAGAGAAAACTTGGCAGATTAAGGACAGAAAACATGAATGTCATGCATGTGAAAACGGCAAAAAAAAGCTTCAACTATTTTTAAACGTTATAATTTTAACAACTGTTCGTATTTATTACCCTTAAGTGATTTGTCAAGCTTTTCTGATCACATCGTCGTTCATCTGTGTTCTGAAAAGTTATGGAGATGGATAAAATATACAAATGTGTGTTTGCAGTGAAACAAATGATGTCAACACCGGCCTGCTTGTGGAAGTGTGGAGCAAAGGGATGCTGTGGGATCGAGCACTTGGATATCACTACATACCACTGCCTGGAGTATCATATGCGAATGAGGTAACCTAAATATACATTTGAGTACTACGTCTATGAGAAATGACATTGAATGAATGTTAAAGTTGATTATTGATAATAAATATATAAAATTGATTTACCATCAATATGAAGAATTCTGGTTCTTCATGATAATATATCTGTTCGTTGTCTGAATGCATCTGAGGAGATATCGAATTTTCGCTGGTAGATGACTAGGTCGTTAGTATTCTTGAGAATTGTGATCCTGCCTGGAAGCATTGGAGTTCAATCAAGAGAGAAACATCCCTTTCCTTCGCACACATTCAACCACTGACAATAGCGTCGATTTTTTCTTGTTACACAAAATTATTTATGTCTATCACGAATGAAAGGTTGATTTCGACGTTAGGGTGAGAATATCAACAATTCTTGTATTGATTTTTTGCTTTTCCAAGTCGACGTGCCCAATGTTGATAGTTAATTTTCACTATGCGACATTAAAGAAGTTGTGTTGAGGTCATCATGATAATTATGACACAAATATTCAGGAAAATATGTAGTTTGCACCCTATTTCTGATCACCCCAAGTATTAACTGGAAAGAAAGTCAATTTTAGAACGATTTATTACAGATTAGTTATATTTTCATTTAATAGAATTATGAAGGGCAGTAACTTCGTGACTAGTGCGATAAAAAGCACGTTCAAGTAGTCATCGAGGAGCTTTCACCCTTAGTAAATACCTTTCTTTGGACATTGCCTCTTGTAATCCATTTCGAACACTCAGAATATGTGGGAACACTCTGTCAAGTTGGTATTTAACGTACCAGAGTTCTCCCTCAGCTACTATTTTTCATTAAAAAATTCTAGCATCTCTAATGGCCACATTATGTTGAATTCTATATTCTTTCCATTTTCCCTTGGTGAAACATATACAGTTGGTTGGGAATGTTACACAAAAATTTTATCCCTGCAGAAAAATTGATAATTATCTGATGTAGAAGGTGGATTGGTAGGAATGCAATGACATTGATGATTATTAGGTCAAAGGTTAATGTTGCGGTGTCCATACCATGTAGATTCTTGTCATCTTCAATGACGCTAGGGAAATTATGCGCATCGCAAACTCGTTGATGGACTCTTTAACGATACGATATTAATATAAAATGTCACAGTGTCAACCACGTATGAAAATTTTTTTGTCTCGGTTTTCTTCATCAATCGATTGTACGAATGAGGAGACATCGTGGTATCCATTCATTACACATTACAGGCAGGATAATAGTAATTAATTGTCTGGAAAACTAAAGGTCTATCAAAAGGCCGTGTTTGCACATACAGCAGATAAAATTCTGTGTATAACGTTAAACTCTTTGTTGTAGTAATTCGAAAAATTGGATTCCATCACATTTTGTTTGAATAATATTGGCGTTGTTCCATGTTAGATATTTTTCAACCTTGAAATGAACAATATCTTGTGACAAGAAAAGCAATACAAAACAGAATAGCTTTTGTACGGAGCTTCTGGTTTCTGTTATTATTAGACGTATTTGATATAATATGCAAAAGTAGATGCACGAGGACATATATGAATTGGTTTGTCCTATATGATTGTTATGTGCGTGCATCGCACGTTTACAATGTCCTTGTTATGGTTTATATATTGTTGGTGTTTATACATTCATCACGCGACAAACAATAGCAGCTCCATCATGTTTGTGTCGAGAGTTTCTAACGCGGGCGTTCGGACAACTTATTACGATGCCTGTTGAATGAAATGTTTTTTTTTTTTTTTTGCGGACGCCATTTCCTATTCCGTCTTTCAGTTTGTAATACATTTACAACATTAGCATTTTAATTGTCGCCCATTTAATCCAAAGACACCAATACAGTTTGGTAATGAAGTATAAAATTAAATCTGATGCACAAAATGGGTATGAAAAAGTTCGTAACAATGAGAAATATATAAACAGTTCTACAAAGCATGAGGAAACAAACGAGTCTGGCGTCGGGGACATTTGTCACTATCTATGACGTGAACATAAATCAAGGACATAACACCCGGATGCGATTGCTCGCTAGGCTGGATTCTATGTTCGTCTATTTTACCCTCTTCCTAACCTCACTTTCCCCTTTATCTCTGATTTACTGCCGCAATGGCTATAATGTCTGTTTGAACAGAAAGAAATTCGTCAAATTATTTTTGTTAGTATATCAACGTACTTTTTTCCCGCTCAATTTTTTTGAACTTTTCTTTAGAATCGATACTCGATTTTTTTTTGGTTTTCCAGAGGACTAGGCGGCGCCACTATAGGTGCGCAGATGCAGCGCCATCTTTATCGGTGTACAGTTCATTTACTTTAACAAAGGAATTCAAATACTCGTCTAAAAAATTTTCTCGCAAAGTTCGTTGGTCCTCTAGAGGTTCTTATTGCAGATTTGATATATTCATTTGATATTCATTATTTTTAACAATGTCTCATCGTAATGTTTGGAGAGTGATAAAGTGAATTGATGTGGAATCGTACCTTTTCTGAGTGGTGAGTCAAAAATTCCTTTGTTGCGTCTCATCAAGCGTCGGTTGAGAGATCGAAATCAGTCTCGATAGAACTTAGATACGACATCGCGAAGTTTGTAGAAAATATATTTTATATGTATTCTATACAGAATGAATAGAACAGCGATTATATAATTATGTCCATGTGGAAGACTTTGTTTTATGTTCGGGTTCAATTACTGATGCTATCTCCAACGTAATTACGCCATTACGGTGGAAATTATTCGATTGTTTGAACCATTAATTGAAGTTGATAGTATAGAAAACGATTCTGAACTTATATTGTTTGTCATCACAGGAAGTATCCAAAGTTCTCAAACAGACGCTCGAGAATGCGAATTTACAATTTTCGAATTGACTCATTTGTGTTTGCAAGTCAATTTTTCATTTGTTTCAAGGTCATTTCATAGTTTTATAATATTGAAATGAAATATCACCAGACAATGATCATTCCCATTGTCTCTTTCAGATGTTTTGTTTTGTACTTAAGCCTTTGTTTTTGTTTATCTTAGGACGATTGCGGACAATGGATTAGTCTGGATTCCGAGTTAGAAATGAGGGGCGGTGAGGTAGTTGGCACAAAATGCCCAACTGGTCACAGTTTACTCATCGCTTGTCGCTTCGAACAACCATTCGGTAAGTTGAAACAAAAGAAGTTATAAGTCACTATTATTTCTATCTTGTCTTTCAATTATATACTTATTTGAATGAAAAATTAGTTTTTCAACGAGAGAAATTAAATCAGGCAATAAATTCGTGTATGGCACGAATGAAATTATGCACATTAAATTGAATCAGGTACCAATGCATCACATTCTTAATATTTTGTCTTTCAATGCATGAAATAAATATAGAAACAATTTTTTGGAAAAATGAGGAATAAGAAGATTGTGATGACGATCATTTTTCTTCAATGAAATTTAGTTCTGAATGTTGATATAATTAAAGGGGAAAAATACAAATACACCAAAAGATAGTGAATGAAGGAAAAAATGCGTGAAGACAAATATTTCCTCTGATATTCGACCTACCTCTTCTCGTACTCGACAACAACTTGAAGTTTTAATTGAGAATACTCCAGGAATAGGTGTAGACTCCGTTGCTGTATAATTCTAAACTCAGTCCAATAATACATTCGCATTGGTATATACTCTAAACTCATTTCTCGTCCTGTTTTTCGCTTCCTTTTATTCACCACACTGCCTTTTCTCGCTTCGTTTTATGTTAATTAAATCAATTTCAACTTCACCTGACGCATAATCAACATACATGTATATATATATTATGCATACACAATTGAATTGGAATTGGGAAATTGTGAGAATATTTAATGATTCGCAATGAAATTAGTG
Source organism: Meteorus cinctellus (assembly GCA_030523045.1). Lineage (NCBI taxonomy): Eukaryota > Metazoa > Arthropoda > Insecta > Hymenoptera > Braconidae > Meteorus > Meteorus cinctellus. The sequence continues at coordinate 33,977 of JAPYZF010000164.1, forward strand.
GAAGAGTAATGTACGAATAGATCGAAATCGTACAATATCAGCAATGGAAGTAAAATTTAAACAAAAATTAACACAGTTGAATAGATTATTTATTGTTCAGTTTATATAACATTAAAATTGAATTTTGTGTTGATTAGTAACCTTTCATTGTTGTAACTCAATTGAGACCCTGCGAATTGAATCAGTTTGATGATTGGTAACGTGAAACACAACTGTCGAAATTTAATGATAATCAGAGTAGTTACAGCACTTTCCTTTCACTTCACTTTAATCACTTACACCTCTCCCACAGTAAAATCTCATCATATAATCATGAAATGTGTGCAAATGTGTATTACTACTTAATCAGAGTCGGCGCGCGTGGTTTACTTATACTGCAATAAAGGAAATATCACAATAGACGAGCAAAAAAAATAGGTCGCGTTTTTATCACCGCGCCGACTCGCGTCATATTTTTTCATACGCGTCTTTATTTTAGGGGCAAATATATAAATTGGAAATATGATTGATTACTTAGGGAGATGGTGCGATCTAAGAAGTGGATGGAAAGCAATGCTAACAATCGACATGCTAATGAAGTTGCGAGCAGCCCGGCTGTTGTGTGGCTCAGGTATCCGCAAAAATTCAAAACGAAAATAACGATTAAAACACTTCCTTTTCCTATGTCTAGCATCATGAAACATTTAATCACTTGGTGATAAAATTATACCCAGCCTTACCCGAAAACATGGATGTGTAATTATTTATGACGAAAAAATTATACACTCCTAATATCTATATGTATATATATTATATATATATATGTATTTGTAGTGCTTCATACAGACTCAGCCATTTCTGGGGCGTATTCAAAAGAAATTGCAGAACCTTTACAATTCAGACGAATTGTACGCATAAATCAATTCCCTTATATTATTCCATGAAAGATATGTGAAAAATTGTTGGACCTGATCAGGTCTGGGTGAGGATAATCATTGACATTAGGAATTCTAGGTAGATGTGAACCAGCATCAAAATTGGGAGCTTCTCAACCCATTCATACTTCATTGACATTATCAATTTCGTGTGTGTGTGACGAAAATTCAGTGGATTCACGTCCCTGGTCTTTTGCTGCACAAAAACAGTTCAAGTTGGAATATAAATTCTACTCATCAGATAATTATAGGTCATTTTCGTACAAGTGAAAGGAAAATTGTTACTTTTACTTTTAGTCGGTGATTTTATGAATGACAGGTGGCTGAGCTGAAATGAAATACTCCAATTATTTATATATTCTAGTCCACATTTTCGATTTATATATTTGAAATGTGATCCAGAAAATTTATGTATGCATTTCCTACGAAGATTTATTAATCTGCGTGAAATTATGATGCTTCTGTCGTAATCAAACTTTTATCAGAATTACTGAGCACTAAATATATACATAAATAGATGATACACTAAATCGATATTCACCTCATATATACATGTAATGAAATTTGCGAAAACGGATCCTGAGTAATTTAATTTAGGGCACTTCCCACAGGTCACATTATATATTGGTCTGTAACCAACGCACTGCACAAATTTTAAATAATTAATCATTTTCTGTTTCAGTTTTCTTTTCAATTCTTTTAGTGTAAATATTGATAAACACAACAAATATTAATGTGTATCGTCTTTTGTCTTTTGCACGTGAGAATGCTTTGAGTTGCTTGAATTTTTGATGCACTCACAAACAACATTTTTCTTTGAAGGCAGCACTGTATTAAATATCTAAATGTGGATCATTACTCACAGGAAAATATTTATGTTCTATGCAAACTATTTGAATTGAAGACACCGAATATATAAATTGATGTTTTAAATTCATCCAGAGATTGTCTGAGCTTTATTTCGCAAGCCCGGTGAGCCTCTGATTCAATTTTATAGGGATCTTCAGTGTATCTCAAGTTAGAGATTGTTTCGATGTTATTTAGATTAGAGAGATGATTTTCTTTTGATCTGTATCCATGAATATAAAATCCAATAAATTCATCCCAGAACTTTTGTTAATCTGTAATTGATTAGGGATTGACTGGAGTGTTTTATCTGCCGTGTAATCATTCACTGAGGAGGCTTTTTTATTCCAATGATGAATAGAGGAAATTTTTTGGGAATTCATAGTTTGATTATGGTCGAAGATGCAGTTTTGAAGGTGATCATACAAGTGGATTCTCTCAATTTTTCATTAGATTAACTATTTGTAGTATCAGCTTGATCCATAATTGGTACAATAGGCAGAGATATGGAATTTAGGTTGGAACGCGACGAATACCAGAAGGAATTTACGATTTGCTGGGTGACTGACATTAGAATAATGAATTCCAATCGATTTAATCGAGGGGGTGTTCATTAGGAAATGATAGAGAATAATTTGCATGTGTCTACCAACCAAGTAAAGAAATTAGGTGATGAATATTGAACCAGTTGATTATTTATTCATTTTCAATCGTATACTTTACAACGCTCATTGAAAGTTCGTGTTGGATGGAATGTTTATAAATCGTTGTTCACTGGTTTATTCACGTCTATAGCTCGAGCATTGATCGAGAACATCACCTTTGTACGAAAATGTCATTGAGCTATTCGTACACTCTCTTTATTCAATTAGTTTGACAAGAATGCGGTGAAAATTTACATACAAATATAATTTTTTTCAAAGGAAATGCAGAAAAGATATGCAGCCTTATTTATATTCCAAACTTCACTCTGTAATATTTTTCTCCATCACTTTGCATTCATAAAGTTTCAGGCGCAATAAATTAAAGATTTAACATCTTTTGGAATCTATGCAGACATTACTATCGTTCGTGCTACACTGCATTAACCACAAATCCTCATTCTGACGATTGAACCTCTGAATTATGCACTTTTCCTATGGCAAATGACAATGGAGAAATAATTAAAACGATTCGTATATAATTTTTAAGGTCCATCGTTTATGTTTTGTTTATTTGTTCTCCTTCAAACCTGAGATTGTCAAAATGTCCATACACTCATGAACATATACAAATAGAAAAAATAGCGGTGTTATATGTTTAGTTGATAAATAAATAGATTTATTTTACTACAAAGTGCACTAGCAGAAGTGTGCGAGTGCACGATCGTTTAGAAAATATGTCCCATGTTTGTAATATTTTTTTTATTATCATAAAATACCATAAAACATTGATGTTTTTAGATGTACATTGATATGTTTCATTATTTTATTAATTTATTCAACATTTTGTATGTTGTTTCTGTAAAGACCCAGAAAATACAGAAGCGGCAGACCTACAGAGAAAACTCGAAATGTTGAACAACACTATGGACCAAGAGGCGAGAGCAGAGCAGGCGAGAAGGCAGCTACTCTACAATATAGGCCACTGTGAGTGTTAGATCTCGTCCGATATAAGTGCTCTGAAACAAAAAGAAATGAACGGCGACTCTTTTATGTTCTCCACGGGTTTTTAAAAATATGTTCCAACAATATATACGACATTTATATAAATAAAATGTGTTAATGTCGAACCGTAGTGAATAACGAACGCTTATAAATGAATTGATAGACAATAGATCATGGCTGAGTAGTTGGCATTATAAAGTTAATCTACGAAGCCATGAAATAAAATTGAAAATCGATATATTTTTATTTATAAACATTTTTTCATGTTCTTTTAATTTTTGACAGCTGGTTATTCTGAAGATTCTGACTACACATCGGATTTAAATTATCCGGTTGGTGGTCAAGGGGCAAATAGTTCGGCGTCGCAATTTCGTGCAGCAGCAAATCAATTGGCAACACCCCAACGTTCGCTGGAGACATCACGTGAAAATAGTTACGAGCGGGATGATCATCAGGTGATACAAAATTAAATGAAATAAAATAACATGATAGTTATTTTATTTTATTAAATTGTTATATCATATTCGTTTTTACAGATACCAGCATCAGTTGGTGGTAGATTGACAGCAGGCAGCTACAGTAGTAACTACATGGGACGTGGACATGGTACAAGAGGTAGTGAACCTTATCCTGCTGATGGTCCACCACATCGTTATAATTCATCAATACATCAACAACAACAAAATGCCGCAGAAACATCCGAGCCACTTTCGTACAATAGTCGACCAAAAGGCTACAGAGAATACAGGTTTATTATTGATTATTAAGAGAAATGAAAACCAAAGTTAGCAGAAATAGAACAAAATGCTATGCGTATTTTGAAAGGAGACGACATTCTCTTGAATTTCCTCTTTTTTTTTTCGTATTTCCTCAGAAAACATTATTTCTAAGAACACCAAACACATATGGGTTTCATATACTTCTTATACATTTGTTCGTTAAGTTTCACTTTATCTTACTAAATGATAGTTGTTGATTTATTCTTGTTTTTATTATTATTATTTGTTTTTGTCTGTTATAAATTCCATGGATGAACAGACGACGGAAGCATACATGGGATTATGAGGACAGGTACGAACGATGTACATGAAATTTTTGAGCTTTATTCAAAAGCTTACAAATTCTCACCATCTTTGAACACATGACAATTACTCATACATATCTATTGTACATGTACTTGTATAATTCATCAATTTTTGGTGTCATGTCACTGCTCATTGTAGATATTAACAAAAAATTCAGTTTCACATTCCATTTCATTCACACAAACTCTTTTATGGGTTCTCATCATTGCGTCTGCTCATCTATGTATCATAAATTTGCACGCATCTTTCGCCTTTATTTTTTTCTCTTGCAATAATTTTTGATACTTTGGATTCTAGCCAAGATGGATGGTACAGTGAGGGATACGATTATCCAAATACTAAAATTGACGATACGAGGATGTACAGTGATTCTGAATATTATCCAAGTGCGATGGATTCAGAGATAAGAGGTGAGATAAGAATGATTTTATTAAATTAATAATTATGTAGGTGAAGTGGAATAATTTGGGACATTATGAGGACTGAAAGTCTACTTCACTTATCATTAAAGAATAGAAAAGGTATATGAAATCAAAATAAATGTTTGACATTTTAATATTACAGCTGCATATAGACGTCCATCGTTGGAGCGACAAACGACATTGTATGACGAGCAGCAAATGCATTATGGCATTAGTGATGCTTACTCTAATGACACACGAATTGGCAAAATGAGCGCGATTTATCCTGAATGTCAAACGGATATTATACATGATGATTATTATGATAGCATCACCGGCTATGTATATCAAGACGAGAGGTATGTCTTCGATGTTATCAACGTCATGTTCACTTAACGAATTGACAGTTGAGATGATGGAGGTTTTGTGAAACCATTCAGTTTATCGGCTTATGAATAAACTCCTTTTGGTCTGAATAAATATTCCGTTGATGAATATTAGAGAGCAGTTGTCTATGCAAGATACGATTCTCATTATGTTTTCCATATATTTCCATTGAAGTTCCATCGAAATTCAAATAGGAACAAAACCTTTGAATCGTGTCTAACGGATTTACCATTATCTTCAATCCGTGATAACGACGAACGGTTGATTTTTTTTTGTTGCTCCGTTCCAAATCCCTTTGTAGCAGGTACTATTGATCGGTAAACATCACGCTCTCAACTTCTTTCATTCAATGTATTCGTATAGTTACGGAGGTAAACTCAATTGATGTAGTAAAGGGTAAAGCAGATTTGTTTATCTCTTCACTTCAAGGTGATGAGGGATGTTATGAAGGAGGAAGTTAGTGAGGGAACTATCGGGTGGAAATCTATTTACTTGCACTAATTATTTATGAAATTTATTCACATGTATAAAAGTTTGCATTAGATCTACTTATACTCTTACATCAGTTGATATCATCTGATTGAGATGATTTGCCAACTAAGGTTGATGAATAAATAACGATAATTTTCATAATATTACAGATATGGTCAAGTCGATGAAGACCGTCAGTGGGATAGCGGAGGGAAATGGTATTTGGGAACAAATATATATCAAGAAAACAAACGGAATCGAAAAAGCTTACCACAACGGCCGGCTTCAAGTATTGGTATCCATCGGCCTAATCACCGGCCAACTGTCATGCGACAACGCAGTTACGAGTCTGAAGAACTTGATTACAGGTAAAGGGGTTCATTCACTGATGTCGTTATGAGATACTCGGTTTTTCCGAAAGAAAATATATGTAGTTAAAAAATAAATATATATCTTTACAGTGGCACAAGTTCGTCACGTAAACGTAAAATGCTTCAACCTCAACAACGTCCAATGTCACATCAGGATGGCCGGACAATAACTGGAAAGAAATTACCACCGACTCCGACTAAACCAAGTAATATAACTCTTAACCGTAAACCAATATCACTGCCGGCTACGCCTGGCCGTCAATTACCACGTACACGCACACCACCACCACCGCCTACCGTAATCGACGAAAATTATTATCAATCTGATTACAATGAAGATTACAATTATGCCTATCAGGGTAGCCAGGACAATTTACAACAATCAATTTCCCAATATTCTGACAATATGTATTCAACTGAAGTTACAACAGCTATTACAACAACAAAACCATTCAATATCGACAATGAATACGAAAATGATGATGAGTTATATTCTGGGACAGCGAATCTTAAGACTAATCAATGTCGTTCTGATTATATTAGTCAAAGTCAACAAAATAATTATCAACAAAATTATTCAACGCCAACTACTACTTATGATATGAATAACCAACATCAACAATATATTGACAATTCTTTCATAAATAATTATCAACAAACGCCAATTCAACAAGAACAACATCAACAACAACAAAGTCAGTCTATTTATCATGACCCGACGTCTGTTTATCAAAATAATACATATCCAATTGTCAGTGAGATTGAAAATTATGAAAATACTTCTGATGAATTGATGATTGATGATAATAACTATAGAAATACTTATGATGAGAATTATCAGGATTCTTATAGTGAATCGTTCAAACAGGATTCGTTCCCCGAATCATATACAGATTCATACAAAGATGACAATTATCATGATGAACAAAGTAATGCGGTTGTATTTAGTGATTATAACGTTATTCTCCCCACATCAAATTATCAACCAACAAAAACTAAAACCATATACAATCAGCATCAGCCACAACAACAAGAACAACAACAACAACCATCACAGCAACAGCAAGAGATTCATGATATTTATCAAACAACGGAGGTATCACCTCCGGTATCGCACGATAATTATCAGGAGCAACGACAAAGTGATCTGACACAACTAAATAACTATTCCAATTACGAAAATAAATATTTGGATAATTATGATGATCAATATTCTGATCAATATCAGAATGGGGAAGATTACCAGAATGATTATCAACAGGTACCAGAATTATCGATTACAACGCCAAAAGGACAAACAAAAACCAATGGCTATCAGTCAAGTGAATCAGAATATTTTTATGCCAATCAAGATGAATCAATCGACATTGATTCATCAACAGGGAGACGGAAAAAATTAGCTAGAAGTGATATTAGTCCCCTATTGAAACAGAATACAGATTCATTAGAATCCAGAGATGATGAATTGAAAGATTCATTTGAGACTGCTGTTAGTTCTGGTGATAGTAGTCAAATTAGAAGAGGATTTAATGAATATTCAACTGCTGCTGGGGCGAGTCCAAATGTTGCGACATTCGTAGATTCACCCATGACAACTACTGTTAGTTCTGGGCATCATTATACGAATCTGAATGACAGCAATAATAGTGATATAACAACAACCGCATTAGTACATACAACAACAACAGTTAATGGCAAGAGACAATTAGCAAGGACCGAATCCTATATTGTTGATGATGATATTGATGAAGAACATGTATTGACGATTCAAGATAGAAATGGCATGCACTCACCACAACAGATTGAAACTGTTGATGATGAGGAATATGTGGGTAGTGATATTTTACAGAAAAATATACAGAGGAAAGACTCACAATTATCACATCAAAGTCAAATTAGCCAACAATCACTGCAGCAACAACAACAACAAAAAGGAAAATTGTTACGCGGTGATTCTTATGATGTCGATGAACATTTCGATGAGAAATTTGATGGTGATAGTGGGAGCGGTGGTAGCAGACAGGATTCGTATCAAGGAAGTGTGACAGCGCTCGGACGGAAGGAATCGTATTCAAAGAGAGAATTAACGAGGGGTACATCTATTTATGGACATAATTATTCAACGCCACAACCAATTTCACGTGCTGAAAGCTATCAGAGAGGATATTTCAAAGACCAAGATAGTATTGATGAGACGGAAATTGTTTTGAGCAATGCTATTAATGGAGAATACAAAATGAGAGATGAAACGCTTGAAAGGTGATTATTAAATATTAAAAAACGTCACTTAATCTTTGGATTCACTTCATGAATATGCAAATAAATGTTTTTAATTGTTTCATTGGCTGATAATGGACGCATTTAGGTATGAAAGAGGTGAAGAAGCGCTTGCAAGAGGTTCACGCGAAAATTCTCTGGTAGAGCCGTATAAATCAACGCCGCCTCTGTCCCTTTCAGCAAGTCCACGAGGTAAACAATAAGTTTATGAATTTTCTTGGATTTTTGGTAGAAAAGCGAATTGATTATAATTAATGGTATCTCAAATTTGTAATTTCAGGTAGTATAACGAAGCAGATATCACTCGATGAGAGTGTGCAGATGGATACACCTCCGAGGAGTCCACCGGATCCATTGCCTGATGAAGATATACTTGACATGGTCGGTGCTCCGCCTGTGCCAACACAATTAAAGGAACGCCCTGAAATGACAGCGAAGCAGCGTTGGCATTGGGCTTACAATAAAATAATTATGCAGCTAAATGTGAGTAAATTTCAATATGCATTTCACTTTTGAATCATTATGACCAACTGTGGAATATCATGACGAAGTATATTGTACTTTAGTCGTCTCTTTGAAATAATTGAAATTATTGGAAGATGCACTGGAGGCAGTTGACTTCCTTTGAGTGATTGTGATGTTATACAACAATTAAAAGCGAATCAGTTTGCGTATCTGATAATTGATCGAAAGTAACCTATGCAGTGCCGAAAAACCAATTATTTGTTGATGGTTGTGAATGTAAACTCAACCCGCATTTTATTAGCATACAGACCTTCCGAAGATTTATACATACAGAAGTATACATGAGTGTGTGACGTTATATATCTGAATCGATCAGCGATTCACTATAGACCTTTATTTTCATCGTGACCTTATGGTTAGGTACTTTTATTTAATTCAAGGTTAACGGGTCGAAACACTGTTGGTGAACTTGCTCATGCCATCGTCGTGTAATATCTATGGAATTGATTTATTTTTTCGCGCCCCTCTCAAATCCGATGGATTACAATAAAGAAATGCTCTTTGTTTTTATATCTCTTCATCATGTTACTATTCAGTAAGCATTTGATAAAACGATTGTCGCTTAGTAGGTGTATGTGTTTTCAATGTGTCATGTTGAAGAGGGGAGGCAGCATTAGAGGAAGAGGATTGACGATAGCTTACATGAAACCTCCATTAACCCAAAGTTGTTCTCCAACCCATGTATATAAAAAGGAATGGCTCGTATTGCACTCTATAACACAGATAGAATATCAGGAATAATAGAGGCAGACGTATGAATACATGACATGAATGACCCTATAATATCGCTACATATTCCAGGAAAAAATGTGACTTAATGAAAGTATTCTGCCCAACGTTTCCTATGATATAAAGATGATGAAGAAAGAAAAAAAAAAATAATGATTGAAAGAGGGAATTCCACGAGAAAATACTATACTTTCAAATTTATCAGGAGTAAATTCGTTGCGAGTATATCGAAGAGTCGAATTGGTTTCTCCTATATTGGAAACGTATAGCAAATCTCCAGAGATGATAAAGTGCAGAAAAGAGAAGGAGAATGAATAAAATAATATAAAAATGTTGGGAATGTGAACAATTCTTGGAATAGAAAGAAGTCATTGGACCTGTATTCGATGATACCTTTCAGCAGAAATTCCATGCTGATTTTGCAGATTATTTCAATGCTGACATTGGGAGGGTGGGAAACTTAGTTTATGTGTACAGAGTGGATTGAACTACGTTATGTAATGTTTAATAGCTTTCCATTCACAATTCCTATGACAATTTCGATTCAACTGTGAACTCAGTTCCTCCATATGACATAACAGATGTTCATAAAAGATTGTCCATTCTGGGAACTAGATGTTGGTCAAGCAAAACGAGAGCATTCTTCATATCAAATCGATTAATACGTATTGCACAAACGCTCGTCAGCTTTCCAGGTTAACATGATATGATAAAACAATTGATTGAAATGATTAATTTCTAATCAAGTAATGAATATAAAATGATATCGTGACCACTGTATTGAATGTCACCGATATCACTGAAACCTAAGGGAAAATCGCGATTCCCCTGGTCTCATCTATAATGAATCAAGAATTATTTATGCTTGGTCATCGATTGCTTCGTACATTCTGCTTGTTAGTTATCACGCGATGGTGATAGTTGGCAGGTACATGATCAAAACAAAGAGATTTGATACAAGTTACACAATTTCGTCCTTGTTGATCACAAATTCCTTTTCCCATTCTGGTCTCGTTTGTGATGTCTTTATTCCATCTCGTTTCCTTTGATTTCTTCTGTTTCTTCATGACATTTTCGTAGTTGAATCAGGATTGTGTCTCAGAAGGAATTTTCTTTTTTCGTTTCTCTTTCACTTGTTCTTTTTCTCAACTGGTCAGAATACCATTCTTCTCAATGCCTATAAAATGTTCTTCCTTTATCATTCACGAGACACTATTCCTTTATTCTGAACTGATTCAGTGATATCATATATTTATTCATAAGCAGACAAAGTTTATGATCTATCAGCATTTAAGATTCACATTCTCAATGGGGATGTATTAATCAATTTCATCTCTCACATGCATTGTTTACACCATTCCAGAGTAGATGTCATTAATAATTTCAGCAGAATAATAAATAACATTCACAATGACATCCGGTTGTAATCTATCTAGGCCAGTATATTCCACACAGTAGTGACAATTGTTACACGACCATCAAAGACCCGTATGCTTCAACACGTTAGCACGGAGTATGTTCAACCGTATCACCTTCTCTTCAAGGTTTTTCATCATTGTTTCCCCCTTCCTTTCTTTCACACTCCATCACTATCATCAACACTGAATAACACAATGTAGCCAATTGTTACTGTCAAACTAAATCATCAATTCTTCCGGCTATCTCTTCTCATTTAATTGTGTTATTGCCACATACTGATTATGGCTTGAATCAATTATTGACCGTTATTAGATTTTTTTTTATTATAGGAAAGTGACCCTTTCTATTGCTCTGTTGGAAAGTACTCATCACAGCAGGTGACATTCACCTTGTGTATATATTGTATATGTTTATGTGTAAGAGAGGGGGATATATATGAAAAGTGTTTGTGTGTAACAAATGAATTCTAGCAAAAACTCAGGAAGACGTGGCTGAATAAGTGCGACATTACAGTTGGGCACACTGCTTTGCTCTTATCGTCACAGCTTTTTGACTGTTGTGTTGTTGGCGTTGATTTTGTTTCAAGAATTGAATGGTGTTGGTGGATTTTACTAAACTCAATGCTGATATTAATTAGATTGTATTACGATTTAATTATTGAATTTAATAATAATATTAGCAAAATTATTATCCTAGTAGCACAATATACGACCTTGTTAATTTGGATTATCACTGCATAATGACTGTTACTGATAAGACCAAGTGTTGAAGTGACCATCGTGAATGGTGAATGATATAGAAAGAGAAGGGCGGAGGAATTTAGAGAGGGAGAACTCCTAGCCGGATATAGCATTCGGTGTGTCGGTAGATAAAAACCAACAATTCAGTGTGAGACTTTGTGTTGTGTGTTCTATGCAAAATAAAATTGGAAAATTGAAAAAGAAAACGGGAGTTATAATAATATTATTAGATGAGTATATTAAAAATTGTTTGTTCAATAAATATTTTCTACAATCATGGATCGACATGAAAAATCAACAGAGTGGGCATTATTGTTTCCATTGAAAGCTGGTTTATTTGCTGTTAAATCTTCGATATCTTCCAGAATGATAGACCGTGAAAAAGAATGTGTTGTTCAAGTACAACAACGTAGCAATATAAATAATGTTCAATTCAGACACAGAATGCGACGCGGATCGTCATTGTCTGATTTGGATAAACTTCATAACAAAGGTACAATGTCACCCGAAGTTATAAATTCAACAGCTAAATGTTGCGAGTCATTACCACAATCGCCAGCATTATCAAGAACTAATTTACAACTATCAAACAGTTATATTCGAGGTAGTATTGGTGATTTGATGAATATGAAAAAATATGGTGGTTCAACTTGGAGTATTAAAAGTGAAACTCTTATTGCAAAATTCGTTCCATTGAGTACAGTTACACCACGACAAAGTCCACCAATGACTGAATCAATCACTGTTGATCATGGTGATGTTAATAATGACACTGAAGATAATCATGATGGTAATGGTGAAGTACTTACGTGCGCGCAACGAACTCAAAAACTTATTAAACTCCTTCAAAAACAACGTCAATGCCTGGCAATGTTGAGTCCGGTTAAAAATGAAATTGTGAGTTTGATTTTGAAAAATTGTATTTTTCAATGATAAAAATTATGTTTTATATATTCTACAAGTTATAATAAATGTGGGGGAATTTTTTGTTTACGGATTTAAATGAATGATGGATACACATGCGAATAATTAGTTATAATGAATAAATTGCTCCCAATGTATCTGGGAATTCTCTGAAGTCTACTCAATCTATGAATGGATGAAATGCTGTATATTACAAATGCTCTGCTGTCAATCCCTGATGAATTTCCTGAGTGTTCCACTTCAGTTAGTGTCTCTGACTATGTTCGAATAGTCCAGCGACACTTGCAATCTATGGGATATTCATAGAGCAATTACCATGCCTTCTAGTACTAATTTTCTTCTGTCATGCTTATGAAATATTCATACTGAATAGAAAGGTCATCGTTCTTCAAAAAGAAGCTGTCGTCTTCTGTTATGATTATGGAAATAATCATAAAAATTGATCATTAGCAAAGTATTTTATACCCTGCAAATCTTTGTTAATCCTTCCAAACACCCAGTGCATTGATTGAGAATCAATCCGATTGGAAATTCCATTCATTATTTCATATATCTCATACTAAGCATAGCTGGAAGTCATATGAGCTTGGCATCGAATAACCCAGATCAATACAAGCATCGTAAGCTTGGATTATTGAAATTTGGTTATATTGTTAACGATACTGAAACTACTTTTGTGAATTTTTTATATGGTTTTCTCATGTATGGGAAAGTGAGAATGAAATTTATTGTTGAATGTAATGGTGATGTTATAAATTGCTTTTTCGTGATCAAAATATTCTGACTGACTGTTGCACATTTTCCTCTAAGTCCATTTCTGTTTCAACTAAAACAAAGATTCAAATTCCAATTGGTTTAAGAATTGAATTTTTTAAAATGTGATAAATATTTGATAAATGTATTAACATTATTCTCTTTCTTTTTGTTTCAGGTGAGTAAAGAAAAACAATAATTTTACTTTTATATCATTGAATCTTCTTTGCAAGAAAAAACGATATTGATTCCAATCGTCTGGAAAATATGTTGGTAATTTGTTGCCAAATGAAGATTAACGAAACAAATGGGTGAGTGATAGTTTTGAACAATTACAAAATGCTTTGCCTCAGAAAAATTTACCCTTTATTGATAATTGAGATAAACAAATGTGAAATTATTCGCCTGACATGTAAACCCGATTTTTGTATGTCACTGGATTGAACAAATGAAATGAAATCGTATTGCTCTAGGCTGATACAATTTCATTGTCAATCAGACTATACAAGACATCAATAGAATCCAACAGTTATCACAATTTCAATTATATTATTCTATTGACAATACCCATGTGTGCAAATCGCCAATTCATACTCGGGCACAGTTGGAGCTAATTAAAATGATCCATAGGGAACAATGACCTCTGCATCAAACTTTAATATTCAAAATGTACTTTTGCATTATGTCACGTTGATAAATATTGTGAATATGTTTTGTATGTCACTTTTTTATCACGTGCACAATATATATACAGAGAAAAATATGTTGAAATGCATGAGGGACTATCTAACGAGCAGAGGTAAAGAGGTATTTGAAATTGGCATGAGAAGGTGAAGCAAAATACAGCAGTTTCCCTCACAACGGTCAGTATTGACGCATTTGCTCGTGTATGAATATACATATAGAGACATGTGTGTACATATCCATACGGATGTATGCGAATTTATGTGCAACGTCACATGTAGTTATATATGTCATGCGTTTACTTACACATAGATGTCTATACGTCTATGGTATTATTTTGTCGACATGTTCTACCTTACACGGAAGTTTTTCACTGCCACATAACAGTATAGAATTACATATCATATCTGTATCTACCACCTCTATTTCTCCTACTTTATATGCCTGAGGATAATTTAAATATTCATAAAAGGAAGTATACAATGTGCCAACATTTTACTCGGCATATAGTCATGCATTTGTGTGAGCGGATACAAGTATTTCACGAAAAAAAAGAAAAAAAAATAGTTTAAGAGAAAATTTCATTGCTTGAGTTAACAGAATATTAAAAAAAAAATTTTTTTCAGTTCATGAAAATGTTGATAGTTGAAAACAAATTTAGAATTGCTTTTTTTTTGGTTTATGGTTGAATATTTTCGAATAAATTTTCATTTAAATTTCCTGATTATTTGGTAATTTAATGAATATTCGTGTGATAATAAATATTCTGTGGAAAAAAAATTTATGAAGCACAGATGTCTCACAGAATGTCTGTATACCTTCAACTGTGTTTTGTTTGTGTACTTCATCGAGAAAAAAAAAAGAAAAAAGAATAGACAAAACAATCCGTGGAAAACTCTCTGCAGGATTTCACCTCAAAGGCATGAGATAACATAGAAAGCTACGAACTGAGCTTTTATCTCATGGAAAAAAATGTTTCATCACGTGAAACTGCTCCATATCTCGAGCGTTTATATTTCCCATGATGAACATTTCGTAAAATTGTCTGGAAAGAAAAAATTGACATATGGTAAATCAGGAGAAAAATGAGTTTGTACCACTGACTCAAACTTGTGTTCTTTGATGTAAAACTGTCGAAATATTTTCTGATACTATTGAAAATCGATGAAATTTTATACGAGCACAAAGACAATAAAACAGCCGATAAATCAGTCACGTTTATAGAAGTTAGTGAATATTGCTCAAAAACAAACTTCCAGCCAATATATTAAACTCAAACACAACTTTTATCGCGACTACCACGCGGTCTTTGATAACACGATTAAAGAAAATTTATTGTCCACAATATCTCCTATTTTCTTAGTAATTCTCATGAATAATCGACATGACGACTCTTTGCCTTGACTTCGAAAGAAGCAACACGAAAAATTTACTATCAGAAATAATCACCCAAGAGAACTAATCAGGGGTATCATCATCACATGAAAATTTATCCTATCAAATGTAAAAGCTCTGAGCTATCTACTCATCATCAGTAGTCTTCAATATCCACATGAATTCTGATAGAGTTTAGTAAATACGAAAATATGTAGTGTGAATCGCTGGATGTTCATGTCATGAATAATCCTAAGATATATTGATTCGACTTGAGAAGCTTTAAGTGGTTCAGGAAAACCAGGACAAATTACACGTGCTTTCCGGTATGCAAGAGGGCTTTTATACCTTCATGAATGTAAAGGTGTTTGTGATTTTATATATGTACATGAAGAGTCTCAAATGTGCATTTGTATATGAGGACGCGATCGCGTGACCGTTTGCATGTGAGTCTAGTTGGTACCTTAATGACTCTCTGGTGTTCACTATGTCAGTACACCATTCTTGATAATGTATGTACCTATATATATATATATATATATATATATCCCTGAAGGTTACATGCAAGTTAAATATGCGAATGGGTGCTCGATCGATGTATAGTTTGGCGTTTAGTTCTTTCTAATTCCTACACCCAGATTAGAGCAATGAAAAAGTTTGGAAATGTTCAGGTTCTTTAAAATTATCTAAATCCAGATTAAGCCTGAACACTTTTCTCACTAATGAATAAATAGTAATTATAGTCATTCCTAAAGTAGAAGAATAAATGAAACAGGAACTTTTCCCCTCGTGGTTTTGATGTCATAATTTGATAGTATAAATGCATTCTATTTGTTAGAAAGTTACACCGTAACATGGTGACTCTTGAGAATTCATTTCATCGAACAGAATAAATGCTTGACTTCAACAATGGTCCGAAATATGCGAGGATGTCACTATTTCTTTTATATTCAATTATTCCAGGTCAAGTGTGACTTTTTCTTCGATTACTTTTGTGTTCGTCCGAGTTTCAAGAAGGAGAACTCTTTCACGTATGCTGTTTAAAAGAGTATAATATATCTGATCGTTTCTGCGACTCTTGGCTTTTGTAAAATGGATCTGCACTTTAACCCAATGTGCGATGTACCCCTGAAAGTGGAAAACATAGATAGTGGTCAATAGTGAAAGAAATAGTATAGTAGTCTATATTTAGAATTAACCGAGTTATCTTCATAATAGGAATATTACAAATCTAATCTTTTGTATTTGAGGTTTATTGTTCTGAAAAAAAATGTCTGGAATGGATTTTATAATTTTTCAATTTCGATTTAAAGTGATTCTTTATTTTGGCTATCCAATTTTGATGCCATCTTAATTATAGAATCGAACATTTGCCATGTCTGTGAATTATCACAATCCATGCACAATATTTCATAATGGTTAATTATGGTACATGCTTGGACCAGTGCCATGTTTCTACTGATTATCAACCAAAGTTATCTGCTACGTTATCTTAAGTGTCAGAAATTAACTCGACCTTTGGCATGAATTGCAAATGTGAATTATTTGAACATCAAACACGACCAATTTGTCGCAGGTATGTATAATTATCGTTACTCTGATACATTTACGAAATGTGTTGATTGAATTATTGATAAACTTAGATTTTCTGTGGATGTCTTAATCATAATTACAGATTCCTTCTTTTTATATTTCTTAAAGATATCTCTTGTCTTCACAGGATCTTCACATTGAATGTCACAATGAGCACAAGTTGCTTTACCTCTCGTTCATCATTTTCATTGGATCCTTCGTAGAGGAATTTGTGAGTAGAAACTTTAGTATTTTTTTTATTATATTTTATTACTTTAAGTTGACGATAAAGTCTGAATATGAAATTGTCATGCAGCTCAATGTTGATGGTGTGAATAACTAAAATTAGTTTTTTATTGTTGCAGAACTTGGATGTATAACAGCAATAAATTGTTGATGGAGCAAATGGAGAAAGAAATATATAGCAAAAATCGTAAACACAACCAACAACTATTCACACGGATTTTTATAAACATTATACGACTAAATAAATAGTTGTAATATCGCCGACGCATGCAAATTCATAAGCGAAAATGTTACCGCGCAATATCAACGTTTGTTTGCCTTCATACTTGCACACATTTATATTCTTCATTCAGTTGAGCTCTCTAGTAAATATTCTCACTGACAATATGGAAGTTACTCTGCTTGAGAATACTCTGTTATCCTGGTCACGAACAATCGTCTGTATCTCTTGGATAAACATATTTTCTCAGATATATTTTCTTCTAAAAATCCACAAATTTTTATGTGATAGACTTATATATTATAGTTTATCTAACTTAAAGTTGGGCTCTCACGTTAATTCATCAGTTGTGACATTTTTTCTAAGCCAATCATGATATGGAAATGGTATTAGGAAAAATATATTTAAATATATATGAATAGATAGAATATTATCAATTTAATTCAAAGTTATCATGCAAATGAAGTCCAATTCTTTCGATTATTTGGAATTCGTTAAAGTGAATAATAAAAATTCACAATATTCATCATGTTCAATCAATAAAACATGTGATGAAACAAATATTTCGATAACGAAAGAATAAACTTTTCTCACGACAATACCAAATAAATGATTGGAAAAAAAAACGAGAATTGAAAAGAGGTAGAGAGCGAACAGTTGATGAGAAGGGAATAACAGTCGTACGACTGAAAAGGCGGTCATGATTTCCGCGTGCTTGTCTGACCGGAAGCGCAGTGTCGTTCTATCGTTAGCAATCTAAATCGCACGTGAATTATTCTCTATTCAGCAATAGTACATATACACATATGCAATCGTGTTTATAGCTATGCCCTCGTCACAAATTATTCATCTACACAGTGCATTGGAATTATACGAATCATCTAGCAATTTACTGACTCTATTGAAAATTGAAAAGTCGTCAAACTCACGTCAAATATTATTGAAAATTTTTTCTGGTTTTCTTTTTCAATTTTATTTAACAACCAACGTCGTAGTTTATAAACAAATAGAAAGTTTTGTTGTTTACAGCAATGCAGTGACCGAAAACACTTCTGTAGTTGGATTTACCTGTTAAGTCAAGAACGTAGTGAGAACTCAATATAATCTATTACGTATTCAGACGAAGGTGCATGAACAATCAGACCATAGCACACTCGTTTAGTATATAAAATACTGGAATTGTAGGATAACTTTGCAATTAGTCTTTAATATTCAGCATAAATTCAAATTGACCATTTTAAGGATTCAGGTAGAGATGAAGTGAAAGAAGTCTTTGACAATAATATGTGTGAATTAATTCTGGTCTAGTTTTAATTAAACATGTGTGTATACCCTACATATATATATATATATAATAACAATGTGCAAAACAATAATATTGGCTGTCTGATGAATTTGCCCAAAGCTAGAATAGAACAATTGGAAAAGTAAAAGAAAAACAAAGAAGTTGTCATGAAGCGAAAAACAAACGCAAATCAGCAAACAAAAAAAGGTGATAAAAAGGAAAGAATGAAAGTAGAATCGCACGACAGCGACGCGAGTGGAACGGAGTGAATATATAGCATGGAAAGCACTGAAGAACGGTTAGGTTTGCTAGCGGACGACGAAATGCTGGGAACACCAGTAGAAAATCAATATGGCGGTCGGGGTAAAGTGAGCGCGCGTGGTTGATGCTCAACCACCTTTCATCACTTTCCGCGTGTATACCTCGTGCTATTCAGCTTATTATATTTCCTTGTTATGCTCATTATTCTCTCTAACTATATCAATATCAGTGAAAATTGATAGTAATAGGAATAATTTTTTGGTTATTTGATTTGTTGATAGTTCTGAGCTTTCAGTTGGTGAGACAATGTTGATTAGAGAGTTTCTAATTAGGAATTTGGTATTACTTTATAAAATTTATTTACATCCAATTCTTTAGGGGATGTTTCTGAGAAATATTTTTACAGCCATTTCAAGCTCGAGATGCAAAAAGAATTGTCTTTGGTGATAATTTAAAAGTACTTCATCATGATAATAAATGATTTTTGTATTTTCTCTTTTACACATAAAGTTTTTTCTCGTTCTTTTGAGCTTTCATAATTTATTTCAAGAAATCGTGTACATTCGCTGCCTTCTTTCAACTTTTTCACGTGAACTTATTCGAATGGTGTAAACATTTCATCATTTTCACGAGTTTCCGCCTGTGCGCCTGAAAGAGCTTCCGGATTTTTTGCACTTTTAGCTGTTTTTATAGGGGGTCGTTTTGTTTCTTGTCTTATTCATTTTTCTTTCTTTCATTTCGTCTATTGTATATCTATCCCAATTTTTTATTAACAAAATTAATGATTTGATATCAGATGAGCTTACAAGTGAAGAGAATCGTTCTATCGAGCTTTGTTTCTTCACTTTAAAATTATTCCATTTGAATTTTTTTTCTATTTTCACATATACGAAAATTGACATTTCGAATGGGATAAATTTTTTTTCATGGAAATTGGACCCTTTTTTTTCTGGTAGAATTTGTCTAAGTAGTAACGTTACATATCATGATGTATGGTGAGAGCTTTTGCATTAAGTTGCCCAGTCCAAGCTACGTACCTGCGGTGATGCGGCACATGCGCACGTGATATTTTATCATCACTGTATTGCAATAGTGGGAGACATGATGGTTGGTCGGGTTGAAAAGTAGTAGGGACACACACGTAGTAGGGCGGAATGAAACCTACGGCGTTTAGTAGCGAGGGTACACGTTGTGCCAGCCGGCAGTAGTGAATGCCGTGCTCGGAGTTTACGGCGCTGTAAACTCAAAGTCGCACATTATTCCTCCCTTTGTTCCTCTAAAACTATCTTAATCCAGTATTTTAATGAAATATAATCGAATTAATTAAATAGAAAATCATGTTTTTGCTCTTCATCAATTAATAGTTATAAATAAATTAAATATTTAATCATATTAAAACGGTAAATATATCAGTGTTGACAATTTCATCGTATTATAAATGAAATAATAATTATTTTTAAATATATCAGTCGTCGTATTTGATAATAGAGAAAAATTGTGATAAGCGTGAGAGAATTGTGAATTGGATTTATGGATACAAACGCACCAATATATACAGGATAATATTGGCAGCTGTTGAACAGAGCCATGTGAGATGTCGATAGAGTGAAGGAAAACAAATGAAAATGCGAAGGGAGGTGTTGCTGCATCGTTGAAAATATTTTTTTCAGGGGGGGGGGGTTATGCAATGTCTTGAGGGATAAAATTCTTTTGCGTAACTCATCAATGTGAGGCAATAAATGGATAGAAAGAAAGGAAGAAATTATTGAAATGATTATGAAGATAAAAATTAGTCAAAAAACAGGGAAAGAGAGTAGGGTTTGGATAGATATAAACTTTTTTTTTTAGTTTATGGTTAAATATATTTTTGAGCAAAAGAAAAGGGGTGTTTTGTAATAAGTATTGCTCGTTCAGGCGAAAATGGCGAAGTTAGAGGGAGTAGGGGATGCTTTGCCGGCGGGTAGTTATTACGTTGAGATAACGATGAAACGCTCGATACTCAACACGATTCTTGTGTTAATTCTATAATATTCGTTTCTTCTGACGTCAGTAATTGGAAATAAATAAAGATATTACAGTTGAGGTGGATAATTTTTTCTCTTCTATTTCCTTAAATTAAGGAAATAGTTTTTATGTTCAAGTATTGAGCAATGTTTCTATTGAATCATCTTTAATTGTTATCATTCGATGTATTTTGTTACATTGGTGTAATTGATCTCGGCTTGTTCGCTCTTGAGTTCCTTTTCTTTTTATTGGAATGATACTCAACTCACAATGCAGTGGAGTAGACTGTAATGAGATCGAGAACAGTGAGTTGAGAAAAGAGAAGAGAGGATATTAAAAAGACAGTGATGTAGAGAAGGTAGACCATTTTCTATATTCAAGTTGTAAATGTTGAAAAAAAAAAGAAAAACTAGAATAGAATCCAGAAGAAGAGAAATATTTCAGCGAGTTTGATTTTTTCGAGGGCGGTTGCCCTGGGCAACCACGAGAACTTTTAAAGCGGAACTACTCTAATCTCATCTCATCTCTATCGTTCAATTTCTCTTTTCAATTCCCATTTTTTTTCTTTGTTACTTCGCTCATTTCAATGTTTTCAGTCAATTTTTCACACTGAAAACATAAGAAAGAATGGAGATTACTTTTGAAATTGATTTTCGATATCTTGTTTTGGAAATAAGCGATAAATATTTTATACCAATCATGAGAGCTGACAAGAAACGCAATTTTTAGTAAATTTTAAATAGAAATTTTATGTAAAAGGCTATTGAGAAGCTTGTCAAGGGGTTTTTTTTTTTGTGTGCGAAGTAGAAAATAAAGAAATAACCGTTTGTGTATAAACTCACGTTTGTGAGGGTATACAACGACAACAATTGATAGCTTTTCACGCAGCTCTTGTCCAACGACCGCATTTCAACAGGCAATAACCGTTTAAATGTGTCCATATATGAAACAATATATTTATTTTTCACTGAATAAAAACAATTTAAATAAGATTGCTTCGTTTTTAATATCAGGGAAAAAATATTCTATTTTATGCAACATTGCATTTTTTTTTATCATTTCGACATATGAAATTTATTCCAACTGTATCAGACAACTCAAATCAGAATTACAAAGAAAATTGAAATACAATTTAATTGAATAAAATAAATGTAATGGGAAATATGCAATTTTTCTATTTGTTTATAATATACCAACAAAGCAGTAAGATCTCTGTGTGTTTTTGTTGTGTTATTTTCCTTCGTTCAAGCTTTTCATTGAACTTTGATTTTATCAAGTGCACAAATCACTTGTTCAAATGTTATAATTTCCTTCACAAACAATTTCGTCTGCACGCAATGAAAATACAAAACAAATCAGCAGAAGTATTTTAACAACAATAATCTTCATTAAAACAATGTGAAAGAAAATTTATTACATTTGTCACGTAGTTGGATTATTACTTTTACTGTAATGATTTGATTTATCATGACATTTATGTGTGACATTCATAATCATAATTTTGTTGTGCGAATCAATAACGGATTATGAAGGTGCTTCACAAGATTTCAATCTTCACAGAATAAATACAAATATTTTTTCGTATGAGAAAATCAATATACTCAATCACCCTTGAAGAGCTTTGTAAAATATAAATATTTGTATAGCTTTGGAGTCAAATAGATATGCAAATTATATTTTGAATGACTTCTTTGTGTTAGAACAAAGTGACTAATATTTACTCAACTGTTCCCTGGTAGAATAATTATTTATTCATGTGTAAGAACAGATAGAAACTCACTGATGTAATTAGATATTCATATATGGAATATTTTAAAGAAAGATTTGGATGAGCATTGGGACTGGTTGAGTGATGATGTGGCCAGGGAATTATATGAATTGTTACTCCATTGAGAGGTTGATATTTTTGGGGAAATTTAAGTCGTTATTATTCGTGTGCCAAAGGCAAGAACTTGAGCTGTATTGAATTATATTTGTTGTGCGATATTATTGTTTAATATTCAACAGAAGTTTTATTTGTACGGCTTCGCTTCAATACAAATAATTAAACAGGAAACAAAGCATCGAATATTTATGTCTGTACACCTTCTGCACAACAATTTCATGAAAAGTAACCTTAACTAACATCAACAGGGCGTTTCCCACATTGAAATACACAAATCCGTGTACACATTAATATATATCCAATTTATATTACCTGAAATTTGATGTAATATTTACTTCAGGCTTCATTTTCTGTAGCTCAACAAAACCTCATTGCCATTGCGAATGAACATTGAACGCTACACCCGTAGAAATTTTATGCAAAAAGTCGGAGGATAATTTGCGTTCAAGTTCATCCATGCAAATTCTCAAGAGTTTTCTTATTCATAACAAGTCACTGTGTTGGAAATGAATGAGTACTCATTCGTATTGAAATAATTGTATTTTCTTTGTCTGCATAGGCATCTTTATTTCAAGATGTCTATGCGATATTTTTGTTTTGTGTATTTCGAATTGATTTTCACAATATGTCTGTGCGTTTTGTTGTTTTTATTTATTTAATTTTGTCTTAAGACACGTTTTCTTAGTTTAGTGACAATTCAATTCTCAATTTTATGTCGTGGAAGAATATCTTGAGAATATTCTGTTATGACAATCAGGAAAATTAACAATTCTTTTCACGTTAATTGAACTATGAATATTTAACTTGAAGTCCAACAAAGCTTGAAGTATATCTTGAAAAATATAACAAAGAACTACGTGTTATAGTTAATTATAATATCAAAGGAACCTTTAATCATGGCTTTTATGTTTTTTTTAATATTTATCATAGTTTGAATGTATGAAGAGATGAGTAAGTGAACTCAACGGATTATTCGCACCATGTGAATGAAGAAAAATTTTAACTTAAATCAATAAATTGTAATTTGTTTTATCATGACTTTAAAGTCTGATATTTCTTTGTGAATTTTATATAAAAATTGAGTAAATGTTGAATAGTTTCTGTGAATGAACAATTTGCCATTGTTTTCAAGTTGATATAAAACAAACTTGCGTTGAGTCAGTTGTCCTGAATTGGTTTAACGCTACTTGTAATTATAGACAGGATGACGCCAAGTTAAGTAGAACAGAAAACTATTTTATTTGTTGAGTATTCACAACTTTTCTCAACTTCGCATTTATTTTGCATATTTATTTCCAGTTTGATTTTTAATTCTTGAATATTGTCCAGTTGATGTGGATGTGATTGTATTTTCTAATATAAATATCAAAGAAATGTGACTTTTCTAGAAAATTGAAAGCTATTCGATGAGAAATATCGCAACCATATTGACACAAAAATTCTCTCATCCAATTCCTGCCACGAGAGATATGTTGGAATTTTTGCTGGCATTCTTTATCCACGTACATATCAACGTAGTTCAATAGATAAATGGAAAAAATATCAGCTCTTCAATCGAATAGTTTCAAGTAAACATGAGCAATGCTGCTGCCTATAAATAAAATTCACATTTAATTCAAACCAGTTTGAAATGTTATGAAATTTTTAAATATTGATAAAAATATGAATCAACAATATGAATATGGCCACTTTTTTTACAATTGTTGTACCACGTCACACGATTTTAGTGACAATCGACAAGAGATTCGTGATTTTCAATAGTTATATGCACATGGTTGAGTTGAATTGGCAAAAGTTTGGGAGATCTGAAAAATCAACACAAACCTATTCTATCTCTAAGTTAGGAAATATAGTTATAGTTATAGTACTTTTCTAAATCATGATCGTAAATCGATGTGTCCATGTGATGGGGGAGGGTGGGAAAAGCTTTGAGAATCGACGAAAAGTACAAACTTTGTCCAACAGTTCAAGGAATAATTTAGGGGTAGGTGATTGCAAGTCAAGCGTGGAAGTTAATTTGACTATGCAGTCATATAGTTCGTGATAATCTGCTCGTATAAAACAATCGTGGTGTTAAAGCGATGTATAAATAAAGGCTTAGGAACTTCATGTCAAATATTTTCTTACTGGTCAATATGACAATGATGGCGTTGACGATATAAATATGAAAAGATATAGATCTTTGTTTAATCTTCAGATACATTGGGAATAAAATAGAAATTTTTATGATATTTTTTAGGCACTGATTGAGAACGAGAAAAAAATTACTGAAGACAACAATGAAAATAAATTCGATGTGAATGAATAAAGATTTAAAAAAAAAAAGGACAAATAAACGGCGTAATAAAGTGAAATAGATAAACAGACTGACATAGATATTATTCTTCATGAAATTCCAATATCAATACTGATAAAAAATAAGTGAGAAATATAAATGCATTGATGAATTATGCATTATCTATTAGTAAAATTGTTTTTTCTGATTTATAAATGGTTAAATTAATAATATAAAATTGTATTAAATTTGAGACTTTGCTGGAAATGGAATTAATGAGAGAAATAATAATTAGAAAAGTTATAACAATTTTACTCGTGAAATTAATTGTTGTTTAATATTTACGTGGAATCGAGAAACATGAATGTTGAAATAACTTAAATAGAAACAGCAAATAGTGTCCATTTTGTTGACATATGAAGAGAGAACCGACCAATCGAATTACTGTCAATTATTAGTAATCATGAAAAATTTAAATAATAATAAATATAAAAAAAACTATATAAATCTTTGATTAATTTTTGCGACGGTATACAGGATATTCACATAACAATAATATTTATCAGATCAATTTCAAAAATTATTTGCCCAAGTTAACAACGAAGTGCTAAGAAGGATTTTAAAAAAAACACCCTGTGGTATCGGCCTATTATTAAATGATAAAACAAAAGTGTGTGAACAGTGTTTAGACATACAGATGAAAAAACATTTTAGTGTTTTTGTGTGTGTGTAGTACCTGACAAGAAATTATTTCATCCCATGATATTAAATTTGCTTTAACAGGGTGATGAAAAAGTGGGGATAGTGATATTGATTAAAATGAATGAATGAATGAAATAATTTTCAACCAAAATCATCGTCAATGGGAAAAAACTATTAAATTGCATATTAATTTTCATTTTTCTCACATATATTTCAATTATTTTTTCGTACAGTTTATGAAATGATCATTAAACGAGGTAAGAATTGAATTTTATTGCATTATGAATTTATTGATTGTCAATAGTTTAAAAATATTCATAGAGAAGTTTCCATGGTAATTCCAATCGCAAATCTCAACTTACAACAAATTTATCAAAATTCACATTGTTCAAGATGTTATCTCAGTTGTATAAAAAAATTCTTCATACAATTGAATATGTTTTGAAACATGAAATATTTTATATATTAAAATTTTCATATGAATTTCTCATCGGGTGGTTAAAATTCTCCGAAAACTTCGGAATATCTGACATTTCTCATTCAAAATTTCATCAAACTTTCGTACCAGCTTCAAAAAATAAAAACAGACTATTTAGAAGCTCATAAGTATTCCAAAGCAATGACCTTAAATCCAAAAAGAAATGAAAGATCAAACCACAAAATGATTGTGCCAAGTCTGTGCTTGGCATTCATCTGCTCTCTCACTAAAAACATCCGCCAACGATTACCCAACTGTGTTTGGTGCAATGAACCTCGAATAAAACAATAAAAATAATGTCAGCGGCTTTTGTGCGAATGTGCCAAGACACTTGTTGGCATATGAACATTAATTCTCACTGCATTGTTGACAATTTAAATCTCAAATGTATTTTTTATTGCTTATAAAGATGAATTATTTGTATCGACAGATATTGAATAAATAAATTGCAAGGGCAGTAAATATCTAGAGACGCAGTAACGCCCTGAGCCAATTGTATATATTAACTTAGGTCTACAATTTCATGATTAGAGCAAATTACATGCAAATATCTACGAGTATATATCATGCTGATCATTGTCCTCGTTGCTAAACTCAAATTGTTCAATTATGTCCTATTGTTAAATTGTAATCAAAAATGATAAATTTATACAATAGTTCTAAACAATCTCTTCCTTTTATTTCTCTTATGCGATGAAGTCAATAATTTAGAGCAGGATATGTCAACCACGAATATTTCCAATCGATATAGGAAAACGGATAAGTACGTAAAGGTGAGAGAAACACAGAGAAAGATGAAGAGTGACAAGAGTCATTGACTTCTGTCATCTTCCAGTGTGCCATCCACTCACTCTTGAGCTTGCATAGAGCGAACGACGCCCACTGTTGTCGCGCCAACTCAATCACTATATTGTTTCACTACTCGATCCCATCAAGTCTGCAACCCCTTTGAACTTTTCTGAACGCTACAACTATTTTAGCAGTGCCAAAAAAATTTTTTTCTATAGACAATTGACGTAATTGTTATTATTCTATGAATTTATTTAGTTCTTTTTTTATTTTATATGCTCCAAGTTGAATTCATGGAACACAAAGTAATGAGAATGTTAGGAATCATTGAATATTGTTGAGATTTATCTCGACTGTCTTTATAAAATAAATGTTCGAAACAAGTTCACTTCAAATATAGTTGGACGGTGCGATATTATTGATCGATGCTAGGCAGAGAAGTTATATATGGATGCTACATGGACCATGTATGAATTATATATGAGTCATCTACACAGTTACAAACATTTTCTGGGGAAATAGTGAGCGCAGGAGTAAAGTTGTACATTTACGATCAATCATTGAGTTGGGTTCAACAACATCATATTAAATTGCAAAATTGAACAGATTAATCCTATTCGTGCATATAATGGCACTTTAGAAATTATATTTTATATTAAAAATTGATATATTTTATGGATGTATGAGTGAATGTATTGAGCATATAAACTAAATGGCAAACAGAATTTGTCAACGATTTAATTGGAAAACTGTGACGTGAATAAATATTTGAATTCAACTAAATTGACAAACATGAAGATGAAGCTTCTCTTTGACGTTACTAACAAGGAAACTTTCTTTGTCAGGCAATTGTTATTTTGAAGAGGATTCTTTTTTGCAAACATCCATTTTTCTATTTTAAGAAGTTCTTTAAATGATTTTTCGATTTATATATCAGTGCCAACTGGCATCCTATCAGGATATTCTTTGGAGGGTAATTCGACTTTTCAGGTTGGTTTATATTCTTGCATCTTCTTGAAGATTCATATTTCAAGAATATATAGGTAAACTTTCATTCACGAAATACGAAGAATTGACAGAGTTGTGGGCACTTCGTAACAACTATTGTCCATCTGGAAAGTGGTTTTTATCAAAACTTTTGACGACGTGTTTGTCGGAATGACTTTTACAACTTGGTGGACATTGAATTGAAAGAACTAATCATCCATCAAGTAAAAATTCGAAGGGATGTTATGAAAAATATTTCTGTTAGTTCTGTTGGAAGAGATTTAACATTACTGGTAAAACCAGACATAAAAGCTCTGGTTGAAAAAGTATATTATGGATTTTTAATAATAGTCGAAGGTAGATAAAGCTTAGGACATCTTTTATTCTCATTCAAACCGCGTAAATGTCTGATAAAAGCGCAAAGTATTTAATATATTTTCTGCGGGTTCTTCTGCAACATTTTTGTTGTGATATATACGTTCAATATTATTACTTGCGGCTATATTTTTTTCCACTCAAATGCCCTCTCACACACAGGCTGTGGATGGCGTAGTTATCCTGTGTACAATGTAGCGTGTACACAACTCTATCCGACGCAGTGGTAGCTGTCGTAACAAGTTTTCCTTTTTTTTTTCTACCACGATCAACTGCAGCTTTCACTCCGTTCTCCCCTGTTCCCATTACACTGCAGTATGAACAAACTCAATTGTGGAGCTGGTGATTGGTCATCATATATATTTATATATTTGTGAATGTGTTGAGGTGTAGTTCAGTTGTAGTTTTTCAATTCCACATTTTTTTTCGGTCATTTTCTTTGGTATTCAATTAGGAAAATTGTGAACTAATAAATTTGTATGGATGATGTTGAAATGTTGGTAGAATCAATATTCGTTGATTTATTTGTTATATTCTGTTTTTTTATTCATATTTTATTAATCCACAAGAATTTTGTACGCTATCAAATACACATTTGATTGTGGTGATTGTAGTGATTGGCTGGGAATGTAAAAGTAAATTTGATAATTTAATCAGATGATATTTTTTACCTTGGAAAATTTTTTATGCTACATTTTTGTGACCCTAATTGTGTATATACCATTGTACACAATGTCGCATTGTGATGACATCACTTTAACCAGCAGTCGAATCGATTTATATATAAAAAATTATTTTCATGCAACGTTCTCAACACACGGAGAAAACTGACGTCAGTAATTTATTATAAATTACACCAAAAAATTGAGGTCATACTAACAATGTTGGTTGAAGTGAATAAAAAATTAGATGAAAGTTATATTTTTTCCACAAATATTCTCACTTTGGTATCATTAAGAACATCTAAAAGTTAGAAATTACTGAAGTGGATGTTTGGAATTGTAAATTTCTTCTTCAATTCACAATTAATTATCTGACATCTATAAATAATTCTCAATAGAGATTGAATGCTCATTTTGCAATATAATTATTGTTGATCAGATGTTTTTGTGTCTTTCAATGACTACATAATTTCATATTACACATAAAATACATAAAGTATTATTTATAAAGAAAAATGTTTATATTATTTTGTCTATAATTTTATTTCCTGTAATACAATATATATAATATTGTATATACTTGTCTTATCACTTTGAATATCATACATAATCCATTTACATCTAAAATACATTCCTACTTTCGTGCCTGAGTGCTGGCAAGCTGCTTACGAAAGCAGGGCATTGCTGTTACTTCTCTACATCTTCATATCTATGTATATATTCACATAGACATCATGTAGATTTGTGATTAATTCGTAAACATGCTTTGCCACAGTTACATCTGGAATAACAGAAACTCATTACTGTGAGGATGACAAAAGTTAATTAATTAATATATACAAAATTATATCTTTTACAATTGTAAGAGTTAAGAAGCTTCACAACTTGTATATGAATAATAAAAATACTTTCTTCTTATACCAGATGTAGTTGGTGTTGAGAAAGCTTTGCTAGAGAAATTGAAGTTGTTTGCATAATATGAATTTTGTATATTACAATTTCACACTCTCAATTGATAACTTTTGGTATCTCTTCAAGAAATTAAATTTATATCATTTGTATATTTTTTATTTTTTATTATTCCCATTTTTATTGAACTATTTTGAAGATTATGCAGCAATTATAGAGGATTTATTGATGTATATTAACACAATCTCCGGTTAAACCGGAGATTAAATCCAAATGGTGCACAGAAATTTTCTATTTCACCTATTCGAACTGATAACATTTGCAAATTCGAATCTGTTAGTTTAGCTATTTACAATATAACTCAATTTATGTATTACGCAGACATGTACAATCAAATGAAAAGTGTAAACACTAAAATTTTGAATTGTTCTTCATTTATATATATCAAAGACACATCAACTCATTTGGATTGATGGCATTGAAATAGGAATTAAATATCAATTCACTTTTAATACTTAAAATCTTTCAGTTCATGTAATATTCTCATTTTTTATACTTTATAAGCAACAGATAACTAATTACAATCATGATTGCACATGATTGCCATTTGAATCTACGTAAATGATGCTATGTACATACTCTAAGGCCATTTTACACGTCAACCACAATATGTGCAGTGCAGTTACCCAGGGTAAGCACTGGATGATGAGCGAAATAGTCATTAATGTGTATACGATTGTTTAACAGAAAGTGATTGACCTTATTTACCATTCATGTTCACATAACAACACATCTTGAATGGTTGAACATTGCAGAACGATTTAATTCCACGGTCCAAAATTATAATTTAATTAATTACATCACGCCCCACTGCTACATCAATTATTTCCACCACAATTTTATTTTTATATTTGATATTTTGTCAAATGTTAATTAACTTTTTATTAATTATTTCAGGATGTTCTATCGACAGAACATACACTTAGTTTATTATTTAATTTTAATTATACTGCAGTGAAATTTTAAATATGAATTCAAATGTGGAGTTTATAAACCTTCAGCAAAAGATTTTCTATCATTTTGATACTTCACCAGTAACCATTTCAACAATTTCCCTTCGGTTTGTTTATTGCTTTGTTCACACATAACGTTTAAATGCATTGTTGCGTACCTACATAACATTCTGTATTCTGGTTTATATTTATGCATACATAGCACAAGCTTTGTGTAGGGAAATATATGAATGTTGTGCTCAATGGTGCAGGGAGCTTTTGATAGGATTGTGGTGAACATAAAAAAGTACTCATGTAAAACTGGTTGTTTAAAATGTTATTCAAAAAGATTCGATACAATGGTTTTCTATCTCATTAAATATTTCCAATTGTACTGTTCACGTTAGAGTTGTGTGAGTGGATTTAGAATTGGTAAGGAAAAACGATGATGCATAAGAAGCTTTTTACTGGAATCGTTTTTTCTTATATTTGATGGTTCAACGTCATTTTTGTTTTCAAGTAACAATCTATACTCAGTTGTTTGCATCGTGGCTTATTTTTTTTGCAAACTTTCTATTTATTTATCATAAAGATTGACTTGAAAAAAAAAATCATTCTATCAATCTCAAATTCTTGATTGGATTTATGAACGTTTGGATAAATAATTGATAAACATTCACAGTGTATTGATTTTTTACAATAATCCACTTACGTTGAATCCCATTAGTTTGATATACTGAATGGCTTACGAAATGTTTGACTATATCAATGCAGTCATCACTTGTCTGTCTGTGTACATAAATTTTATGTAGGGGAATTATTTGAAATTGTTGTTATTACAGTCTATTTACTGTACACTTTTGTCACGTCGTTCAAATTGGAGACATATTTATTTCCCCTTTGACTTATTTCATGAATTGTAGGAGCTACTTTACTTTTTTACTGTTGAACTAACGAGCATTTATGATTTTATAATAATTGTATCATTCATCACATATACACTATAACAAATGCATTGTTTATTTAAGTGATTAGTTATTTGAATTAAATTGTACATTTGAATTTTGTTTTTAAGTTGAGTTATTTGTCTTTATTCTGATAGTTAACAAAAACTAATTTACAAAAACGATACTTAACAAAATTCAAATTGAATAACTTTCTGCTTTACAGTGTGTATACGATGTGGCATTTGATATGAAAGTTTACTCTGAAACAAAGTATGAACATTTCTATTGGTAATATTTTCATTTGTGTTGAGAATTATACAAGGCAAACTTTTATAATAGGACCATTGTTGGATATTGTTTTATTTGAATACAGTTATTGGAAAATTAATTGTCATTTGCAGTTTGCAATGTGATAGAGTTGCGTTTTATGGTATTGAATATCCACACAATCACCTGACATTCACAGACATTATTCGATTGTTAAATGAAAAATCGATAATGCTTTTCCTATTGGTTTTAATTATACGCTGTTTTCAATTATCCACTTTTAATCACATGCTCGTAAATGTTAGTTTGATGGTTAACTGAAAAGTTTTAACAAAAATATATTGGATTTAATAATATGAATATTAATAATGAGCTTTCTCGATTTTATTATCAGTTTTCATATTTTTTTGGTGATGAGAATGACAATTTTTCCAGAGTGAATTTTTCTCGTGTTATAATTTTTACAATCTTAGTGACTACATTGATACAATTTTATGAACGTGAAAGTTGCATTAAAAATTTTAAATCCTTGTTTTTATGTTATTGTCCTAGTTTATATGTGCGAGTGGCATAAAATTTAAATGTTGGAGATAAC
Source organism: Meteorus cinctellus (assembly GCA_030523045.1). Taxonomy (NCBI): domain Eukaryota; kingdom Metazoa; phylum Arthropoda; class Insecta; order Hymenoptera; family Braconidae; genus Meteorus; species Meteorus cinctellus. The sequence continues at coordinate 66,974 of JAPYZF010000164.1, forward strand.
ATGATGAAGGTTTATCTAGGTTTATAGCAGCCATTGGTATACGAGAGGACTGTGTGTGATGTTCTATTCGACACGTCTCCAACATTTCGATTCAAATTACACAGGGAATTGTGTCGAGAACGAAATTGAAGATGAATTTCCCTTTCTTCCACTGATAGAATCTTTTTCTTTTATACACTTTTTTATTTATTTCACTGAGAATAAACTTAGTTATACTAATGAACGTACGTGGTGAGTTAGAGGGCTCATAACCAACGAAGTTTACAGTTACATTAGACCTTATATTGTAAATATACAGAGTCGTTGTAATAGCAGAGATGAAGTTGACGATGTGGTTAGAAAAAAAAAACGTTGACGATGACTAATGTGAAAATGAGAATGTGAATAAGAGGTGAATTCAGTGAAAATGTGGAAAATTATTGAAGAGAAATGTGAGAATTGTGTTGGAGATAGAAATTCACATTTGAATATCGTTTAAGAAATATTAATTGAAGTATAAATGTTAATTAAGATAAAAATGAAAATATTTCTCTTCATAATTTTTGTTCAACGTTACGAAACTTTTGGGCCACAACGAGGTCCCTGTGTCCCTTTTCGACCAACCTCGACCTTCACCTGTACGTATTTCACTTAAACCTCAACCTCGCAACTCTGGACTGGAGACCTAAACTAACCCCATTTTGCAGCTTTCGTCCTTCTTGCTCTCCTTCCAACACTTTAAGTCAATTATGGACCCAATTTATCATGTAGATAGTGGTACATAATACTTAGGCGTGCACACCATCGTAATCGAATCGAAAGCATAGTCACACATTGGGTAAAAAACTTTGTTGTAGAAAAGTCGGAGGGAATGAAACGGCGAACGAGGAAAAAAAATTATAATGGCAAAAGAGGTGTGAGGAGAAGAGATAGGGGTAGGAAACGGCTGCGCCAGTGTAGTGTAGATATTCAAGCATGAGGGCATTCACGAAGTTCATCATTATTCTTTCTCATCGTTTTTTCCCTTTTTTCCTCTTTGAATTTTCTTCCTCATTCGTAATCCTCCAGTGGTATAAGAGCTTAAAAGCTCTACTCACTCGCCTCATTTCTAAAAAGAATTTTCTTTCCTTGGCTGTATGCTAAAGTTACTGTGTACGCATAGAGCGCGCGGTCAGTGTTTTATTTTTACTGGACGAAAGTAATTTTATTTTTGTCTTATCGCAGTTCATCAAATAAAAATAAAACAATACTACAATAATTTTTATTTTAATTTATCTATCATTTAGAAACAAATATATTTAAGATGAGTTGATAAAAGTCCATTCAAATTCATCAACTCGTCCAATTAAAATTAATTAATAAACCTGAAGATTTTAATTCTTGTGTGAACCCCATTGAGACTTTTTTAAAACTTTGGAAAATTTGATAATGCCCATTAAAGTATGAACTTTATGAGGAGCTTTACAAAGACGTTGAAACATCTCCGCATAGAAAAAAAAACAATACCAAACACAAATAGTTGATGTGCCGCAAAGCAATCAGAGTAATTAGAGAAAATGGTGAGATAGTGAATGCTGCGTGACAACAAAGATGATCTCACCTGCAGGAACTATTATCAAACAGCAGTCAGTGTTATGGTGCACATTATATTCGGCTCAGTAACAGCTGGTGTTAACAGCTATGCATCAAGCCTACATAGCAGCTATAATTTACTACATCATCAACATTAATTAAACAGATGTTCAAGACCGAATTGTCACATATGTACTCACTGAGTAACAAATAGTTGTCATCAATGCAATGCACAATAATTTTGTCCAATATATTTTCACCTCGTATTCTTCAGCCACACATTTCCTTTCCCAAATTTGATATGCAGGATTTGATTGAACAGAAAGATGATACGAAGGGTCGCTTTGCACGATTTCTGCCTTTTATGTGGAATGTGGATAAGGGAGAATGAGTAGGGGATGAGTAAGGTAAAAATCCTGATATTCATCCAAGAAGTTAAAGGGAATAGACTGGAGATTGTTGACCAGATGAATCCAAACTTGTCGCTGTTCGTTACGAATTAAACAAAAATTTATTCAACATGTTGATGAAATAATTCAAATCATTTATTCAGTGACAATATTAAATAATGCTTGACAGGTTTATAAAAATTTGTTACTTTAATTAATGAATGATGCCTAACAACATGAAAATATCCGGCAATGTATTGGTGGACTCGCTTGAAGTCAATAATGTGCTGTAGAAAAAGTATTGATCCGTATGGGTGTTGGCCACTGAGCAATAGTCTCCAATAAATAGGTGATTTTGATTCCGACATAAAATGGAAAGTTCTGGTGAATTTTTGTAGCTAAGAACAGGCATTTTCATCAATAATCCTGGTGCTTGGTGGTGAAATGTTTATTGTAGCAGACAGATCAATACGAAATATAAATGGAACTTGGTGAACAATTGATAAAGTAGATTTTGCAGAATGTTCAGTAAATGTTCTAACTTGGATTGGATTTCGGAAACACATGCGACTTGAGGCATGTTCTTGAACTCGTCAGCTATATTCTGAATTGAGAAGTCTATGCACGAATCATGAAACTGAAGTTTGTATAATCATAAAAAGAATTTATGACAAAGCGATGAATTGTATCTGATATGGAATTTCGTTCGACGATACATAAACAAATTGCTTTCACATCAATACTAGTTTATTGGTGGAATGTCCACGCATATAGAACGCACAGTATGCAGGGATCTGAGGACATCAGTCGATCAACAAAGCTGCATAGCATTGAGCCCGGACATCACTAGAGAGGTCACTGTTGAATACATACAGATATATTTATCCAGGCAATGGTGAACTTTCTTGTTTTCCTGTATGCAATGACAATGATGTGGTTGATGCATTCGATATGATCCAGTTGCTTTGATTATGGAAATGGAAAATGAATGATGATAACACAATACTGCAGGATGAAAGTTTGCTTCGTTATTGCTGGAGATTCCTTTTAAATTATTTCAATTGAAGAATTTATATAGATGTAAATATAAATTAGCAATCATAAACTGCATTCAATGGAATCATCGATAAACATATCTTGATGTGTGATGTAGGAATGTATCCTGATAAATTCCAATTGGATGTCGTTCCAATTGAATTGGAATGTTCCGACTATGACTGTTCATTAGTAAATTGAATCCATTTACAATAGACAATTCAACTGTTTTATTGAATTCAGTGCAGATGGTTATTTGATAGTTATATGTTATTAAGCTTTCTTTATCGATAAGTAAATATTTCAATAACATCAGGTAGTAGTTGGATAATTGTGATTGAATTAGATGTTCAGGTAAAGAATGGCAACATGATATCATGCAATTCAATTACTCTTTTCTTGGTATTACTTTCACGACTTGAATTTCTTAATCAATTTAAAAATGAATGAAAATGTCAGTATCGTCTTGTACTCCAATTATTTGCGACTCGAGAGAATATTATTCACGTATTGATTTATTTGTTCGATAATTGTAAGATGAAGTTTAGTGAGTGTTATCCATGTAATTAATTATTGAGAATTATGTACTTGATCGTGCACTTAATAATTTGGAAATCCTGATATAAATTTATGCACATGGTGAATTAAATAGCAGGATGGAGTTGAATTACTTTGGTATTTCAATGAAATTCAATACGATTCAATATAAATTAATGATTGTTCAGAAGTCATTTATTAATTACCTGGATATTATGCTGGGATTATAAAAACCAATGTGGAGGCAATAGAAATGAAGAAAGTGTTTTCTAAAAGAAACGTTTGATCAGATTTAATTTAGAATATTTAAATAAGCAGAATTATCATGGACCAGCAACAACACAATTCATCTGTATTCACTAGGAAACATTTGAGAATTGTTCCAACATGGTGGATACATTGTTAAACTATTGTTAATTATTTTTGATTAAATTAGCTTCACTAGATTGTTCAATTTTGAATTTAGTGACATACTGAATATGTTACAATAGCAGATGTGATATATTATTCGCCTAACCAACTACTCTTCTCATTCTGTCTATGCACCCATTTGTATTTGCATCGTTTCGTCAATGCAGATGTTCGCAGCAAATTTGTGTTGATGGATTCAGTCAACAATGTCTATATAATTAATTTGGCATGAATGGATGCTTTAACAGGGCTGTGACTATGTCATCGTTCATTTGGAATCATGAATGGTCAAAACTTTACGGATTAGATCTCCAATGTAGCTGAAAAAAGCCTGACTTTATCATACACAAATATGTGTACATTGTTAAATTATTTAGAAAAAAAATAAGCTCATGAGAATGATGAGTTGTACTTTCCCAACTAATTTATCAAACGAATTGTCAGAGTTTCACGAGCTTTATGTGAGTTCATCCTCGAGTTCCATTTGTGTTTGTTCTTCCACATGGACATACACATTACGCCAGTTAATGTGAACACGTTATGAGACTCTAACTCAGAACTAAAATGTGAATCAAGAATTGTTTTTATTACACGTATTATATTGTTCTTCTGGTAGTTTTTTAAACTTTATCATTAAAACTATAGAATCATAAGAAAAAAATCCGTAATGTCAGTTCTAACATCTTTTGAGTGAACGTTTTTATGATGGATGAACAGTAATGTGAATGTTTCATCATAAATACTCAAATTGTCATGTAGAAAATGAATGCATTCAGTAATTTAAGTGAAATTCATTGATTACTTTCAACTAAACAACTGACAATTCTCATTTCTTTATTTCGTTAAATTTCTCGTTTATTATCAGGAATTAATTTCAACCAGTTTGAACATTTTTACTGGATTACAATTCGACAATTTATTTCATCATTCACAAATTAATTCGTATGATATGAATGTCATGGACGAAGAATTTTAGATTTTGTACAACTAGTGATATTACTTTTATAAAAAATCTGAATGCCAATAGCAACAGTCTCATCAACTATAATAAATCATATTGAATAGAGGGTAGAAGAGGGTTTGTTAGAAGGAATGTCTACGTCCCTAACAACGTATGGAAATCCAAACACCCCATCACCTTCAAATGGAACAAAAAAAAAGTAATAATGATAAAAAAATATATATGACAATAAATAAATGAAGGACAGATCCTTTATATCTCAAGAGACTTCACAAGAAATTCCCATTTGTTTTCTCTCGCCTTTCATAAATCCTGTTCGGCAGACTATATTCTTTCGTAATATAAAAAATTTGACATGAACACTGAGAAAAAAAATATCACAAAATCAATCCCTATGATTTACTATCATGAAAATTTTTTTACGTGTAAGGATTTGTTTACTTTATTTTTCCTGTATTACATTATGTATTTTCCGAGTTCAATACTTCATCATGGAAGCCATTACATTACTCTTCAATAAACCATACAGTAAAATTTCTTATACGCAAGTTTGGACCATCAGTTCGATATTCAAGTCAGCTACATGAGACTATTCCGAAGTACAGCAAACTCTCTAAGGGCATTTATGCTATGTATTACCATAAAATCACCGATATGAAACTCGATAACAATTCTATGGGATAACAGTATATATATAATATCAAAAACACATACAAGAACATGAATCCAAGTTGGAACATGAAACGCAAACATGAAGAAATGAAAAACATTCTTACATGAAACACATGAACAACATGTCAGTTGGACATTGGTGCAATTAAAATCTCACAGTGTACCAACATAAATATATTTATATTAATGTGTACTGCTCGCAGCATTGATTGTGATCGCAATACGAAAACGTATCATTCACTTGTAGACTTTTATCAATTGTGACGCCTAAAGTTCTAACTATTCCACATGTACAATATTTATTTATCTACATGGAAATGAGGTTGACAATTGTCACGAGAGGATTTCATCGCATGTTTTCTATAACATCGATCGATTTGAGAATATATATATATATATATATATATATAAGTAAATTGTTCTGTTCAATACTGATGCATTAACACAAATCGTTGGCTATTTGTCGTTGTTTGAATAACTGAGAATTATATTGTGTGTGCGTGTGAATGTTATTTGACTCGAAGTATATTACAGGTAAAGTGTTATTATTGGATATATTATTCCACTCAACTTAACCTACATGAGACGACTACCAAGTGATACACATCAATGACAACACAATAGATGACAATTTTCTCGTTTTTTTTTCTTTCCCTCGATTAGTGAAAAATTATTACAATGTAGAATACGATTTTTTGTTGTTGTTTCATCGATAAAAAATTGTGACAATGAATGTTGGACTGTGTATAGAGTTGTTTAATTTCGGTGCAGTTTGTTCTATAGAATGAAAAGAAAATAGGAAGAAAAAAAGGGAAAACTATCGAGAATATCAAATGCAGCTTTCCAATATTATATCCGATATTCCGATATTGGTATCTACATCATCTTCAATATGTTTCTTTACTTGCACATGAAAATGTTTACATTGAAAAACAAAAAAATTTTGTATATAAATGATACGTTACTGTGAATTCAGTTCATATAATATTTTTTTTTAGAAAAGGTTTTTTTATTTATGAGTTAAAAGATTGAATGTATATGTTAGGCTTGATATACTGAAAAATATATTCTCATAAAATATTATCGAATTGAAACGAAATATATACTTAATGTGTCACAGTTTGCATTCATTCGCTGCTAAGTGAACAGAATTTATTACAGAAATTTAATCGATCACCGTCACATAGCGCCCGCCCTTTCGCTATTAACTGAGAATGCTCAATCGACCTGATCTCCATTTATGTTGATTAACAGGCACACATTGAAGGGATAGAACATGTGTATTTAATTGTCTTATCTTGCCAGTTTACTTAAAGAATTCACATTTATATGTCATGTCTTTGAATTATTGAATAGTTTTTAAAATTATATGTAGGAGAAGTCTTTATATGAACATCCAATTTCATTTACCCTCTTTTATATTAAATCTAATGATTTAAACGATAAAATTAGTAACTTCTTGATGTCAATATTAGGGGAATGTTTAGATTTGTCAATTGTGGATTGTTCAATATAATTTTATCGATTTTTGAAACATTCCTAATATATTTTTGTTCGCATATTGTACTTGAGAATAAAAAAAATTCACGAGTGAGTGAAGTTGGCATGGAACTTCTCGTTCCGCAGAAAAAATATCGAGCGGAGAGTTGGAAAAAGCTCGGAGTAAAGTGGTTGGCACTGTCCATTATCGACGAAGAAAGTGTAGTAGCTTATTCTCTCGTAAGTGTCTCATTCCTACTTGGAACTCACCACTTTTTCTCACATTTCTTGCCAAGAAACCAAAGTATCAACTGCTCATCAGTTGGTTTTCGGCATTCTCCGCTTTCTATTGTTTGAGAGATTATTTTTTTTCTTTTTATATGAACTGTTATTTTCTATACTTGATGACACGATGAAATAAATTCAAGAAAAATCGATGAAATTTCTAGAATATGTCGAAATGAAAGACATGAAGAAATGAAACAATCAAAAATATTACGAAAAGTTTGAAATATTGTCAATTTTGCATTTTTCTCATCAGCTTTTCGTTCAATTAGACGATCTTTTGATGAATTGGATTGATTGCAATCTGTCGTGTGCATGGTCGAAGTATGCCACTCAAGTTGGTACGTGTTCGCTCATTCATTCAATGGTTCACTGAGCGTGAAATAAATTTTCACTGGTATTCCAGAATTGTGGAAGTTCATGTAATGCCAATGCATCAAATTCGAGTGAAATTATGAAGAAAAAAATTATATCAATAACTAAATCTTGCCATCATTTTTCGATTGCTGTTAAATAATTTTATTTAAGCATAACAAAATCCCCCCTCCCGTGACTCCGATCCTAATAACAAATTCCTTGAATTCTTTTCCCACAGGGGGATTCCGTAACTCAAATGACCTTACGTTTCCCTATGAAATATCACCTATCGATTCCCACCACAACCTCTCATTTAACTACCTTGTACCAACCTCGCCGGTAGCGTCGTGTACATTTTAATAGCGCTAGAAACTGTACAACCGTTGGAAAATAAATTCAGATGGAAAAGCGATCGATTTCCTAAGGTCACTTGACAATTATCGAAATCGTCTGTGAAATTGTAGACAGGAATCATTAAATAGACTACGAATATTCGAAATATTATTGTGCGTTCTAAAATTACGAAATTTACACATCGCCAACTCTCAATATATCTTTTTTCTTTCATGCCAATTCCAAATAAATATACCAAAGACAATTTTTGAATGCTCCAGTCTAGGGAGCCAAAACAGTTGGATAAAAAATGGGCTGAGAGAATGACATCGTAATTGGGAAATATCTCTTGGATGCTCTTGGTGTTATCCACTCTGAATATTCAATATAAATAATCGAAACAATCAAAACTTTTTATTATTATTCGATTTTCCATCAATGCCACCCCACATTACACGACCCTTCAATAAAAATTCGACGCTTTTAAATTTCGCTGATTGTTTAGAAAATCAAAATTCAATTGTATATAATTTCTATCAATGTAACAAGTGATCTCCCAAGATGACTGAAATAAAAATGGTAATATAGTTCACTCCAATTTGGATCAATACAATAACGATGGCTCTTAAGGGTGTCAATTTCACACAGCATCCAACTGAATTCAATATCCAATAATATGAACGCCAATAGGTGTTGAATTGAAATATAAATAATTCAAATGATTGATAAATTAATTCTTCCGGGAAATATCACTGTAACGACCAAAATATTATTCGAAATGAAAACAGAATCTAAAGAAATATCTGACGGAATAACCCAAAAAATTCCAGTACAAATGTGCATGCATTTTTATTTCTTCACAAAAAAAGGCATCATGACTTGTGCAATAGAATTAATTTTCATGTTGTGCTCGCAGCGATTTTAAATGTGTCTGGGTTGAATGTATGATACTGATGATACAATATTATGCAGACACTAAAAATTGCATCGTGTTAACTGTACCACATGAGTTTGATGCTTTTAGCTTTTGTATATCACGTACATATATTCGTTAAAATGTGGAACTGTGCGTAAAGGTACCAAGAGAAACTATAATACATATGTATAAAGATGAAAAGAAAGTTTTCACTTTAAAGTTATTCAACTTAGAATTGCACTCATAGAATGAAAATGGAAAAAAAAAGTATTTTATTTCTCATCACACTTTACTGCTACGTATAATAACGTTATACTTTTAATACTTATATATTTCTTATTATTCTAATAAAGCGAACTAACTTCAAGCTGCATTCAGCAACCTTAAGCACAACTGTTATGTAATTAAATTAAATTAAATTGAATTGTAGCAAAAATTGATGTTTCAATGATCATCTGGATGTTACTTTTATAAGTTTGAAATTGAAACAAAGTCAAATGATTTGTATTGAGAGAAACAAATAGCAAAATATATTGCAGAGCAATTTTTGTATTGTAAAATGAATGATAGTTGTCAGTTATGATTTCGTACCTTTTTTTTTCCTCTTGGAAAATTCATAACAAAAGCAAGAAAACATGACAGCCACGTCTTATACCAATTCTTTCGTACCCCTTATTGCCATTTCTTTGTGTAGTATTATGCTTTTCATTTGTGACTGCAAAAATTGCAAACGTAGCTATTTCTCACGTTACGTGTGCGAATAGTATAATATTCAGAATAAGTAAAAAGTACGTGTTCTGCTTGTACAATGTCGAGGAAAGAATGAAATTGATGAAGAAAAAAAAGGGTCTTTCCTTCATGTTCAACGCGTCTACTTAAGTCTCAATAGCAAAAATGAAAGAGATTGGATAGTAAAATAGGAAACGAGAACAAAAAGAAAAAAACGTGCAAATGAGATTCAGACATGATAAATTAAAGGGAAAGAAAAGTGGATATGGGCAGCAGATCAGTTTAGTGAGATGGATGGAGAACATAGTTGAGATAAATGTGACTACGGTGGACAATTGATTTCTTTTTAGGGTTGAATTCCAAGATATAGAAATGTTGTCGTGATATATATAGAGCTGTTTATACGTTTGAGACATTTATAAACGTGAACAAATTGAAATGCTGTACTATTAGTGTGTAAATGAAGATACATTGAGAAGACTAAAATTGGGGAGATTGTAAATAGGTTTTATGTACATACACGACCTTTCTGATAGTAAAAATCTCGGATTGATGAAGCGATATCATTGTCTCTATATTTCAAGATGTAAAAGAGCTTTTATTTTGTTATATAATTGAACTAAGTACATTCCAATGATTCCTTCATCATCCAAGCAATGGGTCAATATGTTCCGGAAATTATTAGTAACTCAAACTAGACCTCAGACCCAGTTGTTCAATCTTATATATGTTCCCAAACTTCCTAGAACATGTTTGGGTGGTAAGTGAAAGTACGAAAGTGTGCAAACTGGATTTTCAACGAGATAACAGTTAATGTACTAATCACATGTTATCATGATATAAAATCGGTGAGCGTGCTGTATACAGATTGAACTACTTGAGATGACAAATATCTGTTTGTTGGTGATAAACTACATAAGCCTTCATCAGGAAGTTATTATCGTTGGTTCGTATCCAACTTGGGTCGAATGTTCTTCACTTTTTTATCTCTGTCATAAACAATTTGCAACAACCTTTCCCTTTATAATCTCATGATGAGTATAAAAGTTATGAGTTGTAAACGTCTTCAATTCCAATCATTTTGTAATTATTGTAGGTAACGATATAGGTCAGATTTGAAAATTATGAGATGTGTGGTATTTAGAGCAAGAAAATTGGATTCAAATTTATTGATGAATAAAAATAGACAATTGTCTTGGAACTATTCATGTCCTCAAAATGAATAAAAGATTCAAAGATACTTTAGGACATCAGGGAAAATATCTCAATGTTCCACTGACGATGTTCAAGTTCTCTGTGAGAAAATAAATTGGCATCAGATCAGTTGAATCAAACAAACCAAACTTCACCCATTTTTTCCTACCAAATGGTTTTATTCCAGAATTTATTCCACTCCAATTCACACCCACTTGCAAACTCTACTTAATTTCTCCTCTTTCTATCACACGATACAAATTAATGTACTCACGCATTACCGTTAAGCTTAAGTAGCCAGGTCATAAAAATTACTTGTACACACTGTCAGGGGCTTCAAATAAATCGATATAAAACTTATAATTCAACCCCTACTACTTTTGTTTCAATAGAGATATTATGCGAAGCGTCGATACAATGCTTCTATTGATTAATTCTGTGTCGAGTCTTTTCTATATATTCTGAACGTACAACTAAAATTGTAAAATATCAAAACACTCGTGGAATGTCTTAAATTATTCATTGCAATGTGTGACATTTTCATATTAATTTTTTTATTTAATTGGTTTTGAATGTGGGTTTAGGCTCTTCGCTTGAACAAATCTCAATGAACATTTAGATACGACGTAGTAATCATGACAATGTCTACGATTCCTTCTCGTCTTCAAATTATTCATGTATGATATGGTCAAGTTTAGGGATTTGCATTCAGTACCTGAAGAGCTTTCATATATACCAAACAATGGAAGTTAACTAAACTGTAAGGGCAACTGTTTGGTCTCCATCACAATTGGGTTGACACATGCTTTGTCATCACTGCAATATCAAGTGTTTCAACTCGAAACGACAAAACAATTCATCTCTCATCTCTAGCAGTGCTGTCACTTTTGAAATGCTTATGAAGCCTTGCACAAGTGAATACAATGTTTACAATGGTAGAGATGCGGAAGAAAAAATTTGTAGCGATTCAAGAATGAACATTTGACATTGCTACGATTTATCATATAATTCACAATCATTCAACATGATATTTCAAGAGGAAATATCACAGTTGATAATATCCCATAAGATATCGGTTGAAGGCCCTTTCTTCCCATGATTATTTAGGGTTTCATTGAATATTATCGCATATAAGATTTTGTGTGAGATATATTCGACGAATTAATATAACGGAAAAAAAATCGGTCTGACGCATTCTCGTTACAATTAAAATGAAATATGGTGGAGAAAAAAGCAAAGAATAAAATCCCTTTTAGAGATTAGGGGAAGAGAAAACCCTCAACAGTACTTGACTCGCAATAGAATCATATTTCATTTTCGGTCTTATTCATCTTCTTCATCATGCGCGACTCACTCCCCAACGTCGCTGATTCTATGACTAGTACTCAAACAATGAGCAAATAAACCATGTATTTTCCTTCTTTTCCTCAAACTTCTTTATGCGCTTTTATTTATTATCCTTAAATATTTACCCACGCATCTTTTCTGAAAACATTGCTTGAGAAAGCTGACAACTGACCCAACTAATTAATCTAAACCTATATACATGGATATTTGCTCATGATACATAATTCATGAATTACTATAAACTATATTAACGAATAAATATTTACCATGGAAACTACTCTTGAAGTTCCTTCATTTCTTCAGTTATTTTATCAATTGATCTTTTTTTAATGTTTGTTTACAGATGAGTGAATTCTGCATCGAATATGTTCAATAAATAAAAGAAAAGTACGTAAAACAAACTGGAATGTTAAGTGTTATACACAGTGCTGATAAAACGAAAGACAGAATTGAAAGTGTTCTACAGAATCAACGCCAGTGATGAAAAATCTATTGCAGTTAAAAATTGCGATGATGCGAGGTTTCAAAGTGAAATTTATTCTTCTGTTCGTATCTCAAGATCCAATTTGAATTCGAATTTATTTTACACAGGGGATGATGCTGTCCCAGAAATTATTGATGGGCAGCTGTCATCACCATAAACACCATCAGCTGCAACGGAAAATGATGTATAAGTGATAGTGTTATTGAATTTTAAGAAGCAACACCGAAAATAGTTTCAATGGAGTCGACAAGATTGAGCGGTCTGGGTTCGGGCAGTCCAGAGACAGATCATGGTCCAACAGTTGCTACTTTTACTGGGAGTGGTGTCACTGGCGATGGCAATGTTGATTATATAATAAGCGACTATATGGAAAGACTTGGTGAACGTTTGAATATTCTCGAGACTGAGCTTAAGTATGCTTGGAGTGCATTGGATCTACTCAGTCAGGAGTACATTAAAATGTGGGAACGATTGGAAAAGCTTGAAGGTCTTCTATATGAACAGCAGACTGTTATTAGTCAGTTAATTGAATTTTACACTGGTGGAGGCGGTGGAGGTGCGGGTGGTGTTGGAAATGGAATCAGTGATGTTTCTGATGTAGGTGATAGTCGAATGATTGTAACAATGATTGGCACTCAGCGTGGTTCAGTTGGTGAATTGGATGCGATAGCAAAAAGTTTGGGTCCATCAATGGGTATTGAAGAGACCAGTGTATTAAGAGAAAAATTAGCGCAGCAGGAATTAGCCAGAATGCACAATAGGAATCCGGAAACATTAGAAACGCTGGAAGAAGAAGACAATACACCAGATGAAGCATTTTACCGTAGTCTAAATAATGCATATCGTGAGGATTTAATTTGCGGTGAAACTTCACGACCAACTTCACAGCTTGGAATGATTTGGGAAGAAGCTGAAGATGTAGAGGACTCAAATGGTAAAAAAGATTCAGAAATAAGTAATACATTCATTGATAAGTCAATTTCAAAAGATAAAGATATTGTTGAAGCACTGCCTGAGCAACAGCAGCAAGAAAAGTCAGAAGAAATGCTCGATGATGAAACGGAAAAAAAGAAAAATGTAGAACCAGATACAGATGCTGATGAAGAAGGTGAAATATTTAGTGCAGCAGATTATAAGAGTTATCGTGGTAACACACCATGCGTGAGTGAACAGGATTTAGCTCAATTGTCCAAGCTTAGTTCGCTAGATCAAGTTGCACTTGAGAAACTTCATGAAATGGATAAATTGACGAGTAAGTTACAAAAAGATTCCCAAGACCTCATGGAACTAAATTCACGATATTTGGATTCGCCGAAGAGACAGTATAGTTCAGAGGTAGAGGCTAAGTTGGCAGAAGAGGCAAGTAATATAGATGAACAATTGCGAAAAATTTATGCTGAAACTGATGTTGATAATTGGACCTATTCAAAAAGTCCAGGCTCGACTGGTAGGTCTATTTCAAGAGTTAGCACTGACTCTGGTTTAGCTACAGATGGTGATTTCACCGCCCGGTCCATATCTCCAAGACTGAGTACCACCCCAAAGAGTCATCTTGACTCAATAACCCCAACTTATACACCGCCTAGATTGGGTTATACAACGACACTTCTGGAAAAAAGCCCAGAACCAATTATTCCACTCCCAATCGATCCAGGTAATTTCGCAAAAGGTTATGCGGAAAATAAAGAACTCACAGACTTGATGGCAGAAAGTTTTGTAGCGGTAACTTGCGCCTCACCAACTATTTTCAGTGGTACAACTGATAAGTTACCATCACCTACACTTTCTGCAGGTAGTGTTCATAGTATACACAGCGTCCAAAGCCTGAGAACCCGTCGCGACGGTTATTTCGGTAGTGCAGCAAGACTGAATTTTGAATTTCCCGAGAGCAGAACACCGCCAAGCCCATCGCCAAGTTCACCACCGCCACCCGCCCCAAGAGACTCAAGCGATGCTTTCATGATGCCAAGTAATATTGATCAACTTGATAGTGAAGTTAAACACGGTGTAACGACAAATTTCCCTCGAAGTGCAGAGAAATTGGCGACGATGGAACAAGGAAGACTGAGTCCCCGTGCACCACATTCGCCTAAATCGCCTAAAGTATCGCCTAAACACGTGATCAAGTCATCTAATGCAATTGTTGCAGCAAAATCTGACTCTGGATTATCATCGATGAGCGGGTGGAGCAGTTTAGACAAATCTCCAAGTTCGCCCAAGAATTCAATGACTAAAATTCTGACATCTTATTCAATAGACCACGCTAGATCGAATTTAATTTCTGGTAGTCAATCAGTAAAGCCAGCGAGTCCGATTCCGCCTCTTCCAGAAGCACCTAGCACCATCGCCAGTGCGGTAACCGGCCATGAACCACTATATGATACTCCAGAAGGTCGTGACGCCTTTGGGAATCTTTCATCAGCAGTCTCCACCAGTCATGCGTACTCTTCGACTACAGCAAATCATTTACCTGCCTATTCAACAATGAAATCGCCGACTTCCAAAGAAGATTATACATTTGTACCACCACCAGCGCCAGGTCCATTAACTTGTCAAAGTCCGAAAAAACGCAGTCGAGCACAAAGTCTCCAACATACTTATGACACAGTAACACCTGGTACTATGAATTTCGGATATCGACAAGAACAACCAGCAATTTATTCTGTCGCTGGTAGCAATCGTCAACATGTAACTACAGGTGTATATACAAATAGTTCCAGTCCTAATGCCAGACGTTTATATGGATCTCGAACTATAGATCCTTTTCACTTAGAGGACTCTGATCATTATGGTAACTATCGAGAAGCGTACAATGCTCTGCAGTATGCTGAATCTTCGCTTCAAGGTTATGTACAAGCACGAAAACCAACGAGAGCCATGTCATACGGTGAGGCTACTGTCAATCATGAAAGTTATAAAACTGTTATGTATCGGAACATGTTCCCAACTGGTAATATTACAGACGCTTTATCCTATTATCCGACATCTGCGAATTTGCCACGCACCGAGCCTAGTGATAGCGCTTGGATTAACCCAATGGAGTCACAAATACCACACGATTCAACATCTTCAAGTATAAGATCATTAACATCCGATGGTAGTTATGCTCAAAGTCCATACACTGATAGAAGATATCCGCAACCACCTGCTTATCAGGCCCATCAATATCATCATCCATATAATTCACAAAACTACCCGCAGAATTACCAACAACAATATCAAGCGTATAGTCCACGAACAACGAACACAGAGAGCACACAACCGACTGATGCCTATCAACGCCAATGGCAAAGAGAACATCAGTATATTAGAGAAGATCAAGATGGAACTAGACCCCCAAGTGCTCAGTCTCAAGGTCAACAAGGAAATTATTACGATGCTTCGAGTGTAATTGTTTCCCAATCAGGATACATCAGCATATCTGCAGATATTAAAGATCATGAAGAGGTCAAAGTTCCGAAAAAAGTGCGCCGAGGGGCATCACTGAAGAATGCAATGAGTTCAATGAGTCACTGGTTGCCAGATCTTCATCTCACTAAGAGACATCGAAGTCAATCTTTGCCAGGTGGTGTTCGACGGGATGATCTAGACGAAACCGAAATAATTAATCAACAATCACCTCCACCGGCCGATATTCCAACATCTGGACGTGCACGTGGACGACCCCAAACTACGAGGAAGAAAAAAAAACACACATTAGTATCAACAGTGTCTGGAATATTACAGAAAGCTAAACGTCGTAGCCATCACTCTCAATCAATGTCAGATCCAGAACAATCGGAGACAGAATGGAGTAGTGGTCGGCAGAGTGGATTATCTGAAGACGAAGATAGTGTAATGTCTGATGTTAACCAAGATCCGCCTTTTTTTGCAAAAGTTCGTGCCAGTCAGAAAAGAAAAGGGCCACCACCAGGAATGCCTCAGCAACAGCTCAATTCCCCTCAGCAAATTTCATCACAAGGATTCACACAGCAGCAACAGCAACAGCAACAACAGCAGCAACAGCAATTACTCCAACAGCAACAGCAGAAAGACTATCTCCAGCAACAACATATTCAACAACAGCAAGCAGTGTTGCAACAACAGATCCAGCAACATCATGAGCAACTTCAACAACAGGTTGCGCAGGATAATTGGAAAGATCGAGATTCGCTCATAGCGCACGAGAATAGCGAACAAGATTTATCGGATCATGTGATAAATCCTGAGGATGGTCATGATGGATCGGGGAAAAGTACGGGATCTGGTTCAGGTGGTTCAACGTCTATGTTTCAAACAGTTGGCGATATAAAACGTTCTACAGGTAGCTCTGACGAGGCACCGAATGAAAAGGCTCCCAAATTACCGTCTGTGGCTCTGATGGGTGGCGCGAGTATGGAGTTTGCTGTGTCTCGTGCATTGGGCAAATATCGACAGCGTCAATCTTCGACAGTGTCTGATGATCAACCAACTACAGAAGATAATGGCAGTGATAAAAAATCAGAAGACGGTCAACTTCAGATGGAATCGAAAGATGAACTGATGATGGATGAAGTGGACGCCAATATACAGGGAAAAAACGAGAAAACACCGAGTGCAAAGCCTCCGGAGTTGGTGACGAGCCTTTCCGAGGAGGCGCCTATCTCGGAAGGGAGCCCATCGGCTTCCAGCACTCGGGGCTTCGGTTTCATGAGCAACAGCAGCAGTCGGTTTCTGCCTAGACATCAACAATCATTGGAAATACCATGGGCAGGTTCTAGAAGCGGTGAAGGTGACGAGGATAACAAAAGCACTCATTCATATCGCAGTACATCGCGGGTGTCTTCCAGACGACAAAGTACCGAGGACTCGATTGACTCCGAAGACGAGTGGTACTGCTATGAATTACGAAAGCTGGAAGAATTAGAAAGACAATCTCAAATTGAAATTGAAATGGGTGAAGTATTAGTTGAAGAACCAGAAGGAACAGAGCCTTATCAACCAGGTGAAGAGGTCAAAGAGAGAATGTCGTTTGTCCTTCGAGAATTGAAATTAAAAGCGATACCTATGGGTGATGATGATAAGAATCGTCGAATAAACGGTGCTATACCAATTTCAAAAGAAAGACGTATGGAAGATGATGGCAAACCAATTCCAAAGAAAAAAACGGCTGATAGTGTTGAAGCTGTTTTCGCCCGTGTGACTGATTACCATACATGGGCTCATGAGGAAGAGGCTCGTCGAGAAGAAAGAGTGGCACTTCTGCCAATGGATGAAGGATCGTCGGGTGAAACGTCAGGTCCTGATAGTCCCGTACATTCTATGGATGAACTTGACGAGGAATTGGACCTCCGCAAAGACTTGGAAGAGCAATCACGAAGAAGCTCAAGTGGTTCAACAATGCGACGTAGCGAGGGTGAAAAAATTCACCACGGTTCAGACTCATTATCAAGAGAAGGTAGCGTAAGCGTACCACCGAGTGAAGTATCAGTAAGCATTCCCGGCGCATGGGACTCGGAAAGTGCAGTGCTTGATGGTGAACGTGATGGAGCTGGAAGTGCAGAAACAACCACTGCCACATTGAGTTTGCCAAAAATAAAAATTGATTCGTCTTCATGTGGCAGTTCTGATACTACTTTAAAAGAAGGACAGGTGAGTCCTGGTCCACCTGGTTCTAAATGGAAATTGCTCAAGGCTTTGAAAGAACGCAAAGCTGAAGAAAAACTCAAGGAGGTTGAAGATGCAACTGCCAAGGAAAATTCTGTGCCCCCACCACCCGCGGCAGTGAGTATTATGATTAAGTGAGGGCACGAAAATCTCTGTAAGGTGTATTCACGACTTGGCTCATGGTCGTGGAATAATTCCGAAGCTTAGGTAATTAAATTACTTGAAAAATCGTGAATACATCTATCAGGTGCATAATTACTTCTACTTGTTAGATCTCTTTAATGTGTAAACATTAATCAAATTCGAGAAATTGAACATCCAAACATGAAGTCAATATTAAGAGATGACCGAATATTACAGTACATCTAGTTATGATGGCAATGTGCCGAGTGGCTACTCAATGAAAATTACGTCAATTTAATTGAACTGAGATTCAAATGGAATATAGATTTAAGGATAAGAAATACAGAGATTGGCGAGGGTATGGTGGCAATAACATGCATCATTATCTGATGTATTCGAATTCTTCAAAGACATTGCAGGTTTTTGTTCATACACATCGAAATGACTCAGGTTGAGAAAGTATTTAAAATCCTATTTGATTTTTTATGATTTTCACAACTTTGTTCTTCAAAATTTATGGAATTCTGATGCTCTCTGTTCTGGTGGAGTAGTTTCAGCATTCACTATTGGATTCATTCGTTGGTTTTCACTTTAATTGAATATCATCAATTTGAATGAAAATAATAAACTGGATAGTCAATCGCAAAATTAAATTCTCATTCCCAAATTCGCAGCTCATCAGATGACAGAAGAGATAATAAAATTATATAAAAAGATTGCGCACAGAAAATTATCATGATATACAAACTTGGAAGCATGAGGCAACGTCAATACTATATTACTTACAATTCTACAAATAGTTCAATATTATCGATCGTAAAATTTTATCCCTTCATCAAATATATCTGCAAGTACAAGAATGACATTAACACTGCAGTCTGCTTTCAAGCAAGCTCCAAGAATAAAAATACAAATGAAATTATTAAGAAAACTAATTAAAGTATGTTCAATCAAGATTGCAATGACCATTAAATAATCGAGAGTGAATAGAGGTCCAACAGAAATGTTGACAAGGGCAGACATCCAAGATAAGAGGAAATGAAAGAAAATGAGCGAGTTTATTCCATACCTGATTTTATTTTTTAAAGATGTATAACAAATTTTCCAATAGACGTTTATTAGTCTTCCATAATTTATACTAATGAATAAAAATCTTCCTTTTACATCAGCTTTCTTCCGACAAACTGAATAAGTAAACGACAATTTATTCATACTTCAATTTTTAATATCTTCATCAATGAACATAAAATTTCCATTTGAAACTCGTCATGAAAAAGTATTTTCCTTGAAGAAAAAAGGATTTATCATCGTCAATCATTCGCGACAAAGAACGATAACGCTGAAATGATGGAATAAGAATTTATAAAAAAGAAATCGAAGATGACTCAACTAAATAAATGATAAAAAACCCAAAGTGCGATGCAACAGCAGCCCTTTCTCACTTTTATAAATGTATAATATGCAAAGCATAAAAATATGACTTAAAATTAATTAGGTACATGGTGAGAAAAAATTTCACGAAATAAATAGTCATTCATTACATCCAATCATTTCATATGTTAACTTATTACTACTTTGATTGGCTGTCAATACCTTCAGTCAAATCTGCATAAGTATAAAGTTAAATTCGTCAATTTATTTCCTCTTACAATCGGAATCCGTCACTTGCACCAATCACTCTCATAAGACCTGAGTTCTATAAAAAATGACAACAATAATTGCCTATGTCATAATTATATCATGAAATATAATCGTAGCTTTATATATGATAATATTGCGCGGAATTTAAACAATTCCATTCGAGTGATCAATATAAAAATCTTTCATAAACACACGTAACAGATATTCATATCCTTTTTGTTTTTCTTATGGTATAGCATTCAATATAATTACTCACTGAAGCTTTTATGGATTTGAAATATTACATAGTTGATAAACAAATGAGAATTAAACAGGAAAACATCAGAATATATATAAATAAAAAGGAATCCTTATTATTCAGAAATAAATTGATAGCACATTTGTAGCACTATCCTAACGTCAACTAATATCACAAAGTACATTCAATAGTAATTAAATTGAATTAAGTAAAATTAGATATGCACATGAAACGCAAACTTGTTTGCAACTCCAGCCATCAACACAGATTATATTATGTCATAATAATACTAAATGCAACTAAATATCAATGCCGAATATCATCATTATCATTATCATCATCATCATAATGATCATATCATAAACTCGATCATCATCGTATCTCGAATAAACCATCAATATTTGTTAATGAACTACAATTAATTTTCAATATCATTATAATACCACAATACAAATCATCAATCTTCAGTTTTGTACTTTTTGACTGATCATAAAATTAGTGTGTTTTTATTCTGGAACAAAATATTATTATTCAATACATACATTTTTTATTCATTGTACTCACCCATTTACTAATACTGCAATTGTGTTGGAATAACTTCAATTTACAACTTGGCCCTCTGGAAAAGAATAAATGAATTTTGTTTAGTTTATCAAACAAGTGAAATTAACTTCTCAATTATTTTCTGTTGTTCATTCACATGATCATATCATTAAAATATCACACATTCTTAGACTTAAAAAAATCATATCATAAATAAATTGCAACATAGATGCAAAATTAAATAGTCAAACATTGTTGCACGCTTCAGACGTAGAAAAAATGCAAAATTAATGCACTTGATTGAATAATCAATTAAGTAAATTGTGTGTGTTCATATGAATTCGTTAAAATGATGTTGCATGAACGAACACATCAACTCATACACATATACAATAGCACAGCATATATATATATATGAATCACAACCGCTAGGCCTAATAACTAATGACAAAGAATAATTATACCGTTAAAAACAAAACATACTAATGAAAATTCTCATAGATATCCATCCCCTCGCATAATTTAATTATAGTAATTAATATATCAATGAAAACAGATTTGATCATGAACAAATGTTGGATAATTTTTTATATTCAGTTTCTGGTTTGATATGTTTGTTTAACAAGCAATTATTTTAATGATTATAGTGAAAATACATCAATTTGATATTAATATAAATAATATATGTATTTTTAGAAGCTCGACGCAGGCTTTAAGTCATTGTTAAAATTAAATTCATCTTTTATATTGGCATCGATCAATTATGTTTGATGAAAATTTGTCAATTATCAATTGTACCAATTATTATTCACTTTTAAGCTGTAAAACAAAAATAGTTTGCATTGGAAAAATATGACGGTGATGAAATGTATTCACATTTATCAAAAATTATTATAATCGAAGGGAAAAGTAAATAAATTCATATGAATAATATATGTGAAAACGTTAAATACGTTTTGTGGCTCTAAATGAGAAGAAGAATAAGAAGAAGAAGAAAGAAAAATAATTGAAAAAAAGTGTACTCTAAAAATTTATTCATACTTGTTGCGCTATCCATAAGTTTAATATTTTATACGCTCTAAACGAATTGACGAGGAATTGTACGTGATGTTTAAACATATTTGTACTCAAAAGATGAAGGAGGTGAACATTGCCCCTTTTACGTTTTCTAATCGATAATTTTTTTATAAATATATATGATATATAAATTTGAAAGAAATAAAAGAAATCCTAAGAAAGAAATAACAAAAATGAAGAATGAAAATTCTCAGCAGATTGATGAAAGATTGAAACTTCCCAATAGTGAAATTGAAAAAATATTTCACGACCTGAAATTTGTTTTGGAGAGATGGAAATACAAATCATTCGAAGATGAGATGAAAGAAAAAAAAAAGTATCGGTAACATCAACAGCTGCGATGGAAATAGGAGAGAAAAGCGCGCAATCACTTCAAATCCTACAGAAATAAATAAATATATATATATATATATTTATTTGCCATTTCCAAGTTGTGTGCATTTTCTTTTCTATTGTTCCATTGTCCATATCGATGTTACAATTGAATATGAAATATAAAAAGTGGAAAAAATCTTAACCCAACATCTGAGGCAAAGCTTTTTAATTGTACATTCACCAAAGTAACATCAGTTCAATTCAATTTTGACAATTCATTCTTGCACTCATATTTCACTACGCATAAAATACCTTTGAATTTCAATATTATGTTGCCTTGGTGGATGGAGACTTGTCATCCCAAAATACTAAATGCTATTCTATATATTTATATTAATATTTAAGAAAGAAACCATTCTACCATTGTTCACATTGTAATAAGTAAAGAATACGTACGTTCTCCGTTTTTTCGTTTTAACAAACTGTTAATTAGCTTATTTTCTAATAAACTTGTTTTTTTGTTTATTAGAATGGAAGTGGAGCAGGCGGCGAATCAGGTGGAAGAGCTAATGGGTAAGTTAATACAAAGTTTAATATCAATAATAACACATTGAGAATTGCACAGATAAAAGAAATGCAGAATATATTTTTTCATGTTGAAATAAAATGGTGAAAAAAAATCCCATTTCTTTCACGTCTTCTCAATAAACCTTATCGGATTTTCATTTTGTCCCCACGGAAATAAAAGTGGAAAGCAAAATGACACGAATGAGGGCAAGTCCTCGAAGTGACATAGGCACAAATGGGAAATCCGGAATCGACAGTTAGCAATGGTGAAATAACAGCTGAGAATTTTCTACTGAACATTTCTCATTTTTATTCTTCGTATTCCAACATATGAGCTTGATATAACTGTCGAATCGATACTTCTTTCTTCTCTGTATGTAAAGAAAATGACAATTCTTTAATAATGTTCAAAATTTTACTTGATTATTCAATGTGTCGTAGTTGAAAGCTTTATATAATAATTCAAAGCGTTAAAATTTCGTTAACATTTGACGTCAAAGTAAGAATATTCGTGTCATTATGCGGTTGGTATATTAGACCATGCCAACGGGTAGTTGGCATAAATAAACGAGCTGTTGGAATGTACCGACCGGAAATTTGTACCCTGGCAGCGTGAAAATGCAGTCATTTATGTCGATCCTTCTGCTCGTAGATAAGCACCAACTTCCGAGTGGAGTTGACACGACAAACACTTGCGAAGAAATACTGAAATGAACTTTCACAAAATAGAATATTTGGAAAAATTTTCTTATTTCTTCAACATTTAAAGATAAAATTAAATGATGACTGCAAGATATGAATACACCTTCGAACATTTTATTGATTTAAATGCAGCTTCACGTACACTCAACACAATGAGAAGTTTATCAAGCAGAGTTTTAATAAATCTGATTTATAACTCTCAAATTAATTCTCTTATTAGTGTGGTAAAACTGAAAACCATCGCAGAATACTTAGAAGTGTTGAAAGCTCAGAATCACGTTTAGCAATCAATTCCAGTACCAAAACTTCTAGTCATTCAAAAAAAAAAAAGAAAAAACTCGATAAAACTTGAGGATTTTTCAACTCCGTTATTCTTAAGATCACTTGGTCGTAAAATGTAAGTGAACAGACAAGAAGATAGACAGACTAACATTAGTTCAAAAGCATATTTCACAGTTTTACGAGTTTCAGGAAAATGGAAACCCATTAAAAATAGAAGAATTCTTCCAGTCACATCCATTACTCCTCATCTCATTGTGTCATTGCTTCATTCTTCTTATACACATCAGAGTTGAGTGTTTCTAAAATTTCGTCCATCTATTTTCGATGCATTGTTTTTATTTAAACAACACTTTTTCATATCTAATATTCATAGATAATAAAAATGAAGCTGTGAAAAGAATTTATGATAGTTTATCTAATATTTATTATGCATGTGTATTCGATTGCTTTAAATTCTGAATATTTCAAAGATGCTGGCGCGTCGAATCATAAATTTATTGATATTTATTCATTGAATATATTCACTTGTGTACAGAAGGACACAATAATAAATCTACGAAACACAGAGTTTGCTTTAGAACATTTGAATATTGAATATGACTTTTTCGTGAGAATATTTTTATAAAAATAAATCATAAAGTGACAAATCCTTGAAGAATAATCAATTAATTGATTTAAAATCATGTTAGGACATGATGAAACTTATGAAATATATTTAAACAAGTTGAATTATATTTTTTATTTACTTCAAGACTGTTAATGATAAATTCTTTGCATTATTCAATATTGAATATGTTTTTCTTGCATCAAATTCAAATTGGTGCTCGTGTTGCACCCTCACCAATCATCATTGGCGTGTTCCATTTGACGGTTGAATTAACCATCCGCCGCAAAGGCACCTCAGTGCATTGAGTATGCATGTGTAGGATTATCGATTGATTTGTTGAAATTTGTGAAAGAGATGAAATAAATTGACTTTATTAAAGCAGTCCATTTTCATTTTTCAACCCTTCATGAATATGAAATTGGTAATCAGACATCTGACAATCATGATAAACTTATCGACAATGATTAATGCTCAAAAATAAGGTCATGATATTATGAATAAATTTTTATCTGCATTCATATAAATTTAATTTATATTTATCTCTGCTCACTGATATTTAGAATTATATGAACAATTCACATTAAGAACAATGTTTGATAAAATGAAATATATATTTCAAATGCGTGAGGTGATTTTTCGGATTAATATGGGTCAACTGGAGTAGGGATTGCGTTGGAAAGCAAAATATTACTGAATTCCCTTTTATCCTTAACTCTCACGCATAAGATAACAAAAGCAGCATCGCGTGCCAAATAACCCCAGGAGTTTTGTTACCCAGACTTGGTCGGATTAGATTGATCTATTGAAATAAAAATATCACGTGCAGCCTTATTTTTTTATTATTAGAAACAAAATTGTGAAATATAGAATTACAAAAGAATTCCAATAATATCGTAAATAAATTGAAAAAAAGTTTGAATTAATCTTCCGTCAAATGAAATTTCTAATAAAACTGGAAGTGTCGTTAAATTTAAATTTATTTCTTCCATCTTCGATGAACCATTCAAATTTTTTCTTTTCACTGACAGTATGACCCAGTTGCGATTGAATCCCAGTGCAAAATGTTCACGAATGAGAACAGCATAAAAGAAAGAAGAAAAATGATGCAGACAATTGGAGCATGATTAATTGTTCAATTCATTTATTGTGGGTGAAAAATACTTTCCATTCGATGGGATGCCAAACAAATTATAAAGTTCAACGGACTATACAATGTGTGTAGTCATTCTATATAGTCACACTTTAATTAGTGTATTATTCTTGGCCACAGCTGCACATGAATTAAAAAAAGTGAAGACACTTTTATGTGTCACCGAAAAAATTTAAATTGAACGTTAAATGAATTTTGAATAAAAGTTATTATTGCCTTCTATTTTCAGTGAATTCAAACTTTTACGTCAGGGCAGACAGTTCAACTGTAATTGTTGTACAATTTTTATCTACAAAAAATTGTTTTTATATTTTTGATTCATTTTTTTTTTCGTATCAATTTTCTGATAATGTTAACGATTATAAATTTTATTCATATGCATATGTTTAATTTTTATTTTTCTTGTTACAGACATCCAGGTGATAATCCATTTTACAGCAACATTGACAGCATGCCGGACATTCGACCGCGCAGGAAATCGATACCAATGGTGTCGGAGTTGGTACGTAATTGATTATCCATTGTCATTTACTATTCATTCGATGCTCAATACTCTACTTTAGTTATGTGTCATTTTATTATAATCGTCATAAATTAATAAATATTCTATAGTTATGGCCAATGAGAACGATTGTCTTCCAACATTACGATAAAGAATTATTGAAACATCATCGTGACAGTCGATCCATTTTGTTTAATGATTTTCTAACTATCATTAATTATCAATCAAAAGAATTTTCTTCTGCAAAATGTGTTCAATTACTCACGTTGATGGGACGTGTGTTAAAAGAAGGGGAAAAAAATGAGTGAAATTGAAATTAATAAAAATGAAAACAACTCGTTCTAAATTCTCACTCACATCCCACATTCAAAATGTCTTCTTCATACTAGAATGCTAAATTTCATTGTGGTGTTTTACCCATATAATATACTGGCGTCCCTTGAGGGTTATAAATCCAATTACCCGGACATTCTCACCCAAAACCCCATAAATAATCATTTTTATCTAACACATATCTTCCTGTCTCTACATTTACTTTTACATTCTCTCTTTTTCTCAACATTCAACACGATTCGTTTTTTTTTTTATTCTCTGACTCATCCCATCGTCGCTCAACTTACGACGAGAAAATTTGTTGGAAAATGCTTTCGTGGTTTTGTGATGAGAGAGAAGAATTAATGGGATATGAGTTGTGAAATGAATGAGAAAAAAAATTTTTATTTCAATTCTGTGATCGACTGTGACGAACTTTATCAATATTTTTCTCGTTGAATTTGTGACAAGCTCGCAACGTTTTGTTTTTCCTTTTTGTTATTGGACAATTTTAATTATTCAACAAATTTGTGTAAAATTATTGTTTACAAGTTCGAACTTGACACAAATTGTTGCTTATATATAATCGATAAAATTGTGTGTTTCATATTGAAATGTTTATGTAAATTTATATGTCAATGTTAAACGTATTCTGCGTTTCAGTGTACAAAATTTTGAGTGCCTACGAAAAATTGTGCGAATTTTTTATAGCTGATAAATTTTTTTACAGCGGAACTTTAATGGATACATTCAAATAGATTATTGTTTAATCTTCCATAATATTATAACTTGTTACGAAATTTTTTTTATGTAGTTTATTGAGAAGAAATTGAGTTGAGCAAGAATGACAAGTTTAATTCAACATTGTGAATTAACCAACGTCAAATTTTCAATATCAATTAATGTTAATTTCAATTAGAAAGGAAAAAAATGCATCTCAGCTCTTTTTTTTTCTCAAATTCAATGTTTTATCTCTCCATAACCTCGTGTGCATCCCGATGATCAAGCGAGTGTTTTGAAATAAAATGTTCATGTATCCCTACGATGAGTATGTGACAGAAATTTGAAAGTATAAAAAATCTAATTTCTTCCACATACAAAGAAAAGAAAAAACAAAAAATTTCCAATATTTCAGCCCCATTATGTGTCCCCTTTTCTTGAATGTTAAATGTAAAAACTTTCAATCTAATCGTTGTGTTTTGTATTCTTCCCCCAATCCTGGAAAGCCTACGAGGATGCTAAAAATCAGAGATAATTTTAATCATTAAATATAAAATCATCTCTATTGCCATCGAATTAATTTTTTATATGTTCTGTATCGAGAAAATTACTGGAAATAAAAGCATTTCATATTGAAAATGAAAAAGAATGACGAAAAACTATGAAAAAAATCAAAAATTCCAGTCTGTTCTAATGCCATTGCAAAAATCTTGCTGCTGCTTTCTATCTGCATTTTAATACTCTACAAGTTCAAGTCTTTTTTCTACTAAATGTTCAATTCAACTGTACGCAGTCACTTCTACTAAGTTAATAAATTTGCAGTAATTTTTTTTTCAATAAAACCCAACACATTTTAAAACATATTAAAAGTGACTAGACAATACTCCAATTGAAAAATAAAATATTAAATAATTGACTTGAATTCGTAATGTATACTCGTTGCGAAATGAATATCAATGCTTTCCGGTACGTTTCATCGTGAATGTTATTAAAATTGACTGAAAATTAATTCAAGTCAGAAAAAAATTTATTAATCATCAACAATGATCAAAAACTAACCAGCATTTATGCTATTTTCTTTGTTTGTTCTCTGTGGCGCCCGTTGTTGTATCTACCTGACACCTGCCAAAATAAAAAAAAAAACCACTCACTGAACCTCTCAAAAATCTCTCAAAATAACTCCACCTCTCCAGGTCTTGAAGGTACTAAATTACATGGCTCCTTAGCAAAAGAAAAAAGAAAAGAAAATTATACAAAGAATAAAAAATTGATTAAAATGCTTGCTCGTACGTTGCATGTGATTTATACGTTAATTTATTTTCTTCTATTTCTCTTTCTCTCTTTCTGTCTCTCTTGTACTTAACTATATTTATCATCTCTCTCTATCTATTTCTATCTATCTCTTTTTCTCTTTTTTCATGTATTTTAAACATTATTGTTGCGTTATTATGTATAAATTTGTTGACATTCACGTGCCCCATATATGTGAAAAAAATTATTTCACACGTTTAAAAAACGTTTATTTTCACATCGGTAAATTCATGGATAAAATAGAATTTTTCCAATGTATATATATTTTTTTTTCTTTGTTAATGTCATTTTGTCAATTCACACAGATCATTTGAACAGCAAAAACCAACGTAAAAATAAATCGGAAATGATGTTAAATTGAAAAATTAGAATGAAAAAAATTTGTTTTTCTTAGTCTCTTCGACCTAACTTGAGTTTTCTTGTTCTACGCACAAGCACGCTTTCGCGCGAATCCTCGAGATCGAAAAAGAAAAGCAAAAAGGAGATTGTGTGGTAATTATGTAAACAAGGAATTTAATTCGATCGCTTGCATAGAGCTTTTTCGCTTCTTTTTTTATCCATAATGAAAAACAGAAATAAAAACAAATGAAAATAAATTTGCATACAAACAATTATCTAACGATCCAATAAACAATGAAAAAGAAACAAGGCAGAATAAAATTGTTGAAGAAATCAATTTTCTCAAACAATTTCTTGGAATTCAAGCTCCGATATTAATATAGGATTTATTAAAATTCAATTTCATTATTTATTTTCTCTACTATTATTTGAACTTGATCAATCGCGAATACCCAAACGATATTCTCTAGCTGTCACATGGATTCTAATTTTCTTATATTCATTCTTTATATTTTTTCCATTATTTTTTCTTCTCAATACCTGTATTGTTGTCAATTATTATTTATGTTTATCTCTACGCCATTAAACATAATAAAAAAACGAGTCACATTTACCATGGAGAAAAAAATTAATTAAATAGAAATTGAGATTTAAAAATACAAAGACAATAATTTATAATTGTCAAGGAAATTAATGGTAGTTTGACTCGTATTTAAATGACAAAAATAATGGCGCTAAATCTTTTCTAATGATCTTAAAAATGAATGTGTGTGAGTTATCATTGAACCATTATCTTCGAAGGTATACATAAATAAATGTTTCGCACGCAGAATGCATCCAGCGTGGTATTTATGAATTGCTTGCATGCAATAGACAAACTATTAATTGATGTATCTTTAAAATAGAATCACATTCCAACCGTACAATCAATATTTAGAAATAAAATTCTACGTAAAATAATCTACCGCAATATTAGTTCCATTGTAATTTGCCAAATTGCTCTGAATGCCTTAGCAAAAATGTTGACATTAACCAACAATTAGTTGGCTAAATTTATAAACGAAAAAAAATAAGATAACCCCACTTAAACTAATTTTCCTCGCCTGTTTAATCTCCTCAAGAAAAACTCTATCGTATATTGAGCGTTGAATACTGCGAAAAAAAACATTTCCACAATTCATTCTTCACTTTTTGTCTTTAACAAAAATATTATAAACAAACGAAAGAATTATCATTTAAGTAAACCAATAATTGATTATAATTGTACAATAGTTAAATTAACCAAGAAGAGAAGAATGAAAAGAAATAATTACAAAACAAAAGAGTAAAAAAATGTGGAACAAAGGAAATCCCTCTTCTTATAAAGTGTAGGAAGATGTTCGTGTGTGGGTGCGTGTGTGCGTGCCTGTATGCAATACAAACGTGCGCCTTTGTGTGGCTTCTTGAAACAAGGCCGGACACTTCGGAAAGCACCGCAAACCTATGTACATATATATGTTTATATATATGAAATATATACATATATATAAGTGGTATATGTGTGAGATCTTAATTAAAATCTTGGCGGTTGCAATGTCCCAGCTGGCATTATACCTGTACCAGTTAACCATAGACTAATTAAATTATCCCATGTTTATTTTTTATATTATTTTCCACGTAGATATTCACTCGGCCATTTTCTTCCTTGCGAATATGCCCTGAAAACCCAATTTTCTTCAGCACCATCAAATTTATTTAAATTCCATTCCATTTTCACATTTCTATTTTATGTAAACATCATTATCTTCTACATTAGCTGCGTTACATAGAATTTTTTTATATTTGTGTTGATGTTTTTATTGCATTGTGATATCAATATGTATATATATAAATGTTTGTATATATGTACATATGAATATCAATAGTGAAAGGATGTCTCAAGAAAATATTTTGCTGTTTTCATCCATAGAAGTAGAGATTATGTGAATAATTTTATAGAAAAAAAATATCATACATATTATTTGATACAATGATTATTTATGAGTTCATTTTATTTTTCTGTTTGGTCTCAACAATTTTTTATGATGTTGAAAAAATGAAAAAGGAAATATTTATGTGTATTATTTAGTATTCTCACCTTTATTTTTTCTCTTTTCTTTCCTTCACACACATTTTTTTATCTTCCTTATCACCTTTCAATGTGGAACTGTTTGGAAAGGCTCAATTGGATTTTTCACAATACACCTACACAATAATTTGAATATTAGTTTTGTGTAATGTATAAAAGAACAAAATGAAAAAAGAATTCACGATACACCAGCTGAAAATACACAATTATTTCTGCACAAACATTTATATCGTAAAACGAACGAAAACCAAAATGAAAATAAAAAAAAAAACTTACAAACAATGTAAATAAATAATATATCATTTTGGCATCAGCATTATCTTTTTTTTCACTTATCTTTATATAAATATATTAATATATATTTTCAAACATTTTCTCAGACAATGGCAGCAACAAAGAGACAGACAGCTGGATTGACGTCCGCCGTACCCAGAGCAACATTGAATGACGAGGAATTGGTAAGGACTTTTTCGTAACAAATACTAAATTAACATTTTTCCATTTAATTGTTCACATATTTGTGTTTTTCTATTTGTTGCAACAGCGTCATGTGTAACGTAATTTTATCGATAGATGTGAATGACAATAAATCGAAATAATAAAATTACTATTTTTAATAGATTGAACAAATGAAAAGAAATTTTTCATATAGAAAAAAAATTTTGGGGGTTCTCAAAATGATATTTCACTTATGTTTTTTTTTTTTTCTTTTCATCTCAATTTTCTTGAGTTTTCCCCATTTATGTGAATGTAATTGTGATACTCAGATGAAGCAAACGATGCAAAATATCATTAGGGACTCGCGCCATATAATATATTTATTAACATATAATATGCAGTCGCCCCGTGAAAATATATATAAATAAATACATTTATATATATTTTATAATCCGACATAAGAAGACCTCCGAAATGTCGCCGAAGATGTCGGTGAATAATTAAAATTTAACCTTTAAAAACTCTCTTTTCTTTTTTTTCCATATCTAACGTGCTGCAATTTTATCCTCATTTCCACGCTAATATTTCTTTCACGTAAGTGTGGCTCAGTCTCAGTCTTCTTTTCTATCTTCTTATTCTAATTACCTATCATCTTTTTCAAACATTCAAAAAGAAAGAAACGCCAAATCCTATTATAATTACAATTTTTCTTATAATTATTTATATTATTTACTTTAATTATAAAAACTCTAATGAAAATCACATCAAAGATCGTTTGTTTCTTATCAATTTTTCTTTCGTTTTAAATGTTTTTCAATATCAATAAAACAAATATGGTAACAATAATTATCATAATTATTAAACAATCGTCAAATATAATCCTGAGCCTCATTTTATTAAATTTATTTATTTATTATTTATTTAAAAATGAAATTCATTTCTTGCTGATTCCATAATATCAATTCCTCTCCATTCATCCTATTTTCACTCTTCATTTCTCTGTTCTTCTCTCTTTCTCTCTCTCTCTCTCTCTCTCTCTCTCTCTTTCTCTCTCTCTCTCTCTCTACCTCTATCTCTCTCTCTATGTTCACTTTTTCTCTTTTGCGAGAGCAACAAATTGTAGCGATGTGTAGAAAAAAAAGATACATAAACAAAAGAAAAAAATAAAGAAATTTAGCCCGATGCAAGGGAAAAGAAAAATCATCGAGCACATTTCTGACTGTTTTTCTTCTTCTTCTTTTTTCTTTTCTTTTCTTTTACCTTTTTTTCCGAACAAAGATATAGAAAGGCAATAAAATAGTAGCCCGTGCCCACTACCAACACACCACAATGTACATATATGATAATTAGAAATGATATTGATCGCATATATATGTATGTGTATATGCACATATAATTAATGAAAGAAAAAAAAAATTATGTATATGGCAGAGAGAAAAGTGTTGCTAGGTCGTTCCTAGCTCATGAAATAATTCTAGAGCAAATCGAAGAATCTTTATATCCCTTGCTGGCTGGTTGAACGTTACTCCGATGCGCGATCGAGTGCATTCACTCGAATATTTCCGCCCTCGATTTATGCAGAGCAGATAGGGAAGAACCCATGCAAAGAATACAACATGGTGTATTCAATAAAGTGTATAAAAGAGATGAAAAAGAAAAGAGAAGAGAGCCAGCGACATTGGAGAAACGTTTGTGCCTTCCATCTCTTGCTACACCCTAAAATGCCCCCTTTTCTCAATATAGAGCTTTTTAGCAGATCGATATGCTTCATCACCTGCCCCGGTAGTCTTTGATTTATAGGCGAGTGGCTAAATAAAAAAGAAGGAATAAATAAATATATATATAATGAAAAATAACTGCGTGGTATTGTTAGAAGTGTTGGAGTATTTGTTTTTATTTATTTTATTTTTTCATTGTTATATAACAACTATTGTCACTCGCTTGTATTATCTCTTTCACACCTTTGATATTTGATATAGGTGATGCACTTCTGATGGTGGTTGTAGTCATCTGTGAAAGCACTGCTGCTTTTGATGAATCACATTTCAAAAATATTTTTTCTTTTCAATTATTGAGACCAAAACCTGATGCAAAACGTTATGAACTTAATGAAACAAAATATATATATATAAATATTGATGAGAAAAAAATTAAGTAAATACTTTTGGGTATATTTGAGAAAAAAAAGAACAACTGCGTAATACACAATCAACAATTTGTGTTCATAATAAATTTATCATAATGATATTGGCTCAATGTTTTTTTATTATTTTTCAAATAATTATTTAACAATGAGGATATTCTTGATAAATGTGAAAACAATAGGGTTCATTGATGAACATTATTTATTAATAACAAAAGGGGATTACATAATGAAAAAAAAAGAAACTTTCTACCAATAAAAAAAATTGGGACAGGATTGCAAGAACAAATTTAGCTATCGATACATACACATATACACATATTAATACTCACATAGGGCTGGCTACTTTTCCTGCTATGTATGGCTTTTTAATAAACCCACGATATTATAAAACAAAAAAATAAAAAAACAACAAAAAAAAAAAAGAATGAAATAGTGTTGGTGACACCTCAACAATTTAAAAACCATAAGAATCAAAAGAATTAATTTGATGTTAACAAAACTCAACGTTAAATCATTTCGTATATATCGAAAAAAAATATTATTATGAACTTCTTTAATGTTCACAATTTATTATTAATATAACATCATGGAGTATGTGTGCCAGAGGGTTGTGTGCTTTATACTACAACACGCTAAAGCGATACATTACGATTATATTTTCGTATTTATGCATGACCCAATAATGCGACATGAGAATTATAATAAAATACCACAACAGATATATATAGTACCTGCTCAAATAGTCTATGCTAATTATACATGCGCGATCAATAAGTGTAGTTTTCTTTCTTTTTTTTTCTCTTTCATTCTCTCAGCCTCTCTATTTCTGTTTTTATAAAGAAACAGTCGATCAAAATTGTGTATTACATTTAATCAAATAAAATTATATCAATAACAAAACATTAAAATAAAATGTTTATCAATATTGTCATTTATATTTGCCATTACATTAAATAAAATGGTTTTTCATTGTACTCTGTCAATAATTCGAATTTAAATATAAAATTTGTTGAATATAATTATAACATTTGTGGATTAAAATAACATTACTTCACATGATTCCACATACGTAATTTGCATGTTGAATATTCAACAGTGATTATATCAAAATATACCACATTCAGATTTATGGTATCCGGTAATTATTCTCATCAGAATTATGCACCTGTATCTACATATATATATATGTATATATATATTAGACATCATTCGTAATAAACTTTCCATAATTAATTCATGATTAATGTCATTCAAATACAGAAATAGAGATTGAGATAAATGAAAGAAAAGAAAAATAAACAAAAATTCCAACAAAACAATGCAGAAAAAAAAAGACAGAAACAAATGGAATGATTTACAATTTTCAAAAATTATATCTAAAGAGCATGGCATCAAGTATGTGATTCTCTTTTTCCTTCCACCCACCCCCTTCGTTTGCCTTCTTCCACTTCTTTCACATCGTGCTGATGGCTCTGATAAAAAAAAATAATAAATAAATGTCCCATCAGACAAATAATAAAAATTATTTTATGAGATAATTAACTAATTGTATTTACATTGTCCTAAAAAAAAAACCAAACCATGTCCACCTGCAGAAGATGCACGTGTATAAGAAGACGCTGCAAGCGATGATCTATCCAATATCATCAACAACACCACATAATTTCGTCACATGGACAGCGACATCGCCAACATACTGTTACGAGTGTGAAGGACTGCTTTGGGGCATTGCACGACAGGGAGTAAGATGTATGGAGTGTGGGGTCAAGTGCCATGAAAAATGCAAAGATCTTCTCAATGCAGACTGTCTTCAAAGTGAGTTACAAGTGAAAATAGTGTAGAACATTATTCAATTGCTTTCAATGCTTAAACTTTACTCGTTTTTTTCCGATCTTTCAAGATAAGATTGAAGTGTTTATTACATTTTAAGATTATTTTTGTTTATAAACAAATGTTGATTCTGACATTTTCATAGATGAGTATGAATCATTAATAATTGGGGAGTTATCACCAAAAATTAACAGCAGATGAATCATTCAATCTGCACAACACAGTACGAACATATAGATAAATAATATCAATAATTCTCAATTGCTTTTACTCCCATTCATATATAAAGCGACTCCTCTTATATCAAGATATACTGTCGTGACTATTCGTTTTTTCATTCATTCATCAGTAAAGATTCCAAGCAACATCATATTGATTGTCGCCATCTCTAAAAGTTGTCCCGATTTCTCATATTGTGATAACACAATTAAATCGTTGAAGTGTTTTGTGAACAAACACAAACCGAGGAATAGAATCGCCAATTACGTACAAGGCATTACCTACTTTTTACCATTGTTTAATTGAATTTATTTCTATATTTTTACGTACGTTATTTTATCAGTCGATGGAATTACCAGTTCAATTACGTATTGAACATCTATTGAATTAAAACTGTCTAGTTACTACTTTTAAAGTTAATTTTGTGAGTTGGATAAATGCCAAAGCAAAGCAGACACGACAACGTGAACTAGGTACTGATAGAAACAAAATTCGAATACGATGAAGATAACTAATGAATTTTAAGAGTTTTTAAGGAAGCACTCGAAACATCGCTCAACTAGGTACTTTATTTTAATGCATATAAATATTAGTTCCTAGTAAATCTGGTGTCAATTTCAGAAAGTTCAATCGACTCACTGTATCAAGTGTTTTGGATTTTATATCAACCAGACAGTTCCACTTGGAGAATACTTTCAAATAGTAAATGTTCCATTTGGAATCCTGTACCAACCAACTAAGGAAGTTGGTGTGAAGTGAAAATAAAATTAAAATCCGATTTTTATTAGATACTGCATGAATAATTTATGGGGACGTAATTTTACTTTGAAGTTATAATGAGTAAGTTGAAAATTCACATAAATATCCAGCGAACTTTGGAGGAAAATTAATAGAGAAAGAAAAATAGAAAAACATTTTATGGTTAGAATATGGAAACGACAGAATTAACAAGAATAACTCTTGGTAGCTTTTCATCTTGCTTTGAAAATCAAACATAAAAGACCTGATGAACAAAACTTTGTCTTTGTTCCTTCCTTATCAGTGCTTGTTGCCACCAAATTGATGTTCTGATTCACAGGAGCGGCAGAGAAAAGCTCAAAACATGGTGCTGAAGACAAGGCCAACAGCATCATCACAGCTATGAAGGAAAGAATGAAACAACGAGAACGAGAAAAGCCAGAAATATTCGAGCTGATTCGGTGAGTAAACGGAAAAAAAAGCAAAAGAACAGATGAACTCGATGAACATTTATATATATTTGAAATATTGTTTTAATTCAATTGTTTCTAATCAACTGAAACTATTGAAGCTATTCAATCGTCAAAGATATAGACATGACATGACGTCACTGTATCATGTGGTGAATTTTTTTAAATTCCATCAATGTGTTGACAGCTCTGTTGTAATAATTATATTGTTGACAATGTATTGATAACCAATCAGAATTGTAAGGAAAGCATTACAAGAAGAACAAAGTTTAAAAATTAAAACTAGTTGACCTATTTTCATAGAAATTTTAATATTTTGCCATGGAAAAAACTATTTCCACATCTCAAGTTCAGTTTTGTAATTCAAATTATTGAACTTGCACCGAGATGACAATTTCTAGAATTATAAAATGAATTTGTGTTAGGTAAAACGTTCATTACTAAAAATTCTTGACTCGGTGGCTACGTAATTGCCATCATCTTCCCCTGCATTTCTTCCAAATGAAAAAGAACTGAGTTTTCATCTAAAAAAATCCAATATTCACAGCGATTTGTGTTTCATTCTCAACTCCATTTGTATCTTCACCCTTTTATTCATTCTCAATTACTTTCTTCACTTCCTCAATACGTCATAAGACTCGTAATGAATGAAACACTCTATAAAATCAATATATTTTTAATACTCTGAACGTAGCCGTCATAAGTATGCCTATTGACGACAAATATATGACGTCAAACAATCCATGACAAACCAACGCTCTCTAACTTCACAGGGGATGAAATTGATCCCTCACACACCAGATGCATTCATTCACTATATTGACGCATGTGGTTGGGGGTCGTTTCAATCACCAGCGAATAATTGGTGACAATTATGATGTGAACAATACTGTGATCGACAACTGTCATACAATTCACTAAATAAATATTTACACTTTTCATATCTCTCTTGATAATAATTACAAATAATTTAATTGATAGTCAAGAACAAGGCAAACATCACAACATATAAATACTTGACCAATATCAAGACTTCTTTTTATAATACCGATGACGTAGTGTCATATGTAAATTTTATATTAATAGTCAAAAATTCTCAAACTCGTGTGAATTGCTGATACTTTTTTTGTGCTTAGTGCAGCAGTATAAGAATATCAATTGAAATTTTTCAATCATGAATGCATCGACCGCATATCAAGCACTTGACCTCTGTACTGTAACTTCCACCCGACCTTTATCTCATCATATTATGTACGTACATAAATGAGTGAACACGAATGTATGTCATTTCTCGAGCTTTGAACGACTTGCAATAATGACTATAGACATTACTTCCACGAAGGAATATAAGAAAAAAAAAATGAGGGTGATACTGTCATACACTCTTCCACTTAACCATCTGTTCCAAATTGTCGAGCTACTTTTATCAATAAAATATGGCTAAATGATATAAACAAAATAATTCTCATTGTTATTGTAAAAATATGTGTGGACAAAATATTGCAATTCTTTGTTCAGTATATACCAACATACATCATAATGAGATGACAATAAAATTACGAGCATAAAAATGTTGGATCCGTAGCGCTCTATCTGTTTTGAACCGATGCCAAATCGGAAATGACTTTAACAAGCCACATCCAGTGTAAATTCAATTAAACCATCTAAAAACGTGTCGAATTGATTTTATCAGCCAGACTGGAAGTTGGATAGTATGTGCGACAGTAATTTCTTCTTCCTAACAGAAAATTTTGATAGTTTATTACGAATCTGATTGATTATCAATAAAAATATTGTCAAATTGAACTGAATTTCAAGTTCTAACTGAAAATTTTTAAACTCCACATGAGATTGATTGTGAAAAACAAATTTTAATGAACGAACTAAATGAACAAATGGACAATAATTGGATTCCATTATCAATGACGATAGAATAATAATATGAGATACAATTCGTTCTAAAGAATATAGTTATTTTTATTTATTATGTCTCATCAATGTTTTGTATAATTTTGAAAGTACATGAGAGTGTGGATGGTTTTAGTAAATGTGATCTCACCTTTCTCTCTTTTTGTGATAAAATATTTATCCTCTCTGTAATATGAAGATACATGACAAATGCATTTATAAATCTTTTGTTTATAAACGATCGGTGGTTTATCTATCTATATAATCCACGTTCAATTTATATATATTGCCAACTCGACATTCATAAAATTGTCACTTCATGCTCCACTTATAATTAACGGAAAGCTCAACCGTTTATTGCTGTCCCCTAATTTTCATCCGCTCATTCTATCACTTCAACTTTTCCAATTAATTATGATGATTATTCAATATTAACTCGACCAAAATTTACCAATTTACACAGCTTGATAAAATTAATTAAATCACATAGTTATTATTATCATGGAATTATTATCCAGAATTTATGATGGAAATCTGCACTCTTCTCCCTTACTTTTCATCCAGTATGTGTTTGAATATTCGTGGAAATTTGCAACGATTAACAAAAATTAAGTGCTCGATAGATAAATATATATTTAATTATCGTTTTTAATTTTTAAACAAAATGAGAGAAAGGGAAATATCGCCTGGGGGAAAAAATGGACGGATGAATTGGTAGTTTAAATGGGTGTTATTAACACAGAGTTTGATAATGAATGGTCTATGAATGTGGCTTCAATGTGAATTTCGTCGGAGTTTAGGTCAGTATTTGGAACGAACATAAAGGCTCACGTCAATCACATGGCGTTGGTGAAGCAGTCGGTGTTGGATGGTACGAGCAAGTGGTCAGCAAAAATTGCCATCACAGGTTTGTTTCAACAGTGGGACTGACCCAGCAATCTGCAACAACTCCATAAAAATTATTTACGTATATTAATTTATTGTGTACACCTCAGTAATTTGAACCCTTAAGACGATTGGGATGTGTTGCCTTCAAGTGTTTTGATGATTTTAAGCTTTTGCATAATGTGATGGAGAAAAAAAAATTCGGAATGAAACTAACATCTTTCCACAATAGTTTCATGAAAAATTGGCTGAATCAGCGGCTGTGAAAAATGAAAAAAATGATATTTTGAATGTATTGTGTGGCCCGTGTGTGTTTAATGCGGCTCTTTATAATATTATATTTCATTTCCACTTTTTATTTGGATGGAACGAAAAAGAAAAATGGTTACGATTGGAAATTGATGTGTTTTTCTCTTTCATTTAAAAGTTTTTATTTCAATTTGAAATCAACATATCCGCTCATTAATTCCACTCTTTTTTTATTTATCGATGTTACCAATATCGCTACTAATATTAATCATGTCTACGTATGCTATTGATGTTGTGTTTATTATTATTCACTATTTTCCTTTATTATTGATGTTGCCAAATTTTGCTAAAGGAAGAAAATCATAAAACCTAACACAAACCTTTGAACTTCAATATTATTTTTTACATACAAAACCATTTTGTTTTAATTGAACAACACAAAAACCATCACTTAATATTTCTTTATTCAACTATCATTATGAAGAACAACATTTTGATTGAGATAACTCGATTTGGAAGATGAAACATTTTACTATTTTCATGTTGTAGGTGCGATATCAAATTGTTCAGATTTCAATGAATTTGGTGTAAAATCAATAAAGGACCACAATTCAAACTCTCTGTTTCACCTTTGCTAAGGTGTCTATTTCTCCATATTCATTCTCTGCGTATATCCGCAACGAGAAGTTCTAAAGCGATTCAATTTATAACTATTTCCAGTTTAATCCAAAATTGATCCTAACCCAACATATATAGTCAATATATTCAAACATTCTGAGTTTCCAATGCTAATCCTAAATAAATCAATCCCTATGAGGTTCAATAATTCAAATATTATTTTCGTACAATGATTTATTGACATATATTACTATGATAAAACACCGAGTGAACCAGTTCAAATTTATCACGCAAGCATCTTGTGAACTATTGATTTTTCAAAGCTCAAACTTGGTAATAAAATCGAAAAATGAATTGTTGGATTAGTATCAACACCAACATTAAACTCTTCTTCATTTCTTCTTCAACCTTCAACAAAATTAGTGATTGACTGTCAGACATGTGTTGCAGTCATCAACCAGAATAAAAAAACATATCTGCACACATAAAATACAACAACGTCAAAATTGACATGAACAAATTTCTACAAAAGAAAATACCAACTTATCATCCAATTTCCAATCTTTCCCAATGCGAATACACCGCACGATAACGTTTTATCTTAAACGTTCAATTCGAATCCAATGGTTATTTAAACGCCATATATATTCCATCAGTAATGTCACAGTGACTCCTATTCTCATCACCACAATCTCAAATTACTCTGTTGATGCAAGCACTGATGTTATATTGTTTCAATCGGACATTAAGCGTGCAATATCTGTTGGTAGGAATTGGCATTGTGCCACAGTTCAAACGAGAAATAGAGGGGAAGCGAGGGAAGAGTGCAACAAGTTTTCTTATTCCAGAACCTCTCACAACCATCCAACACCTGTACATATCTATGGATTTGTGTATATACTATACATACACACGTATTTACAAACATCTATCTCGACATTACAATCTAATCAGACATAAATGTGATAAATATATCTGATAATTGATGTTCGTTTTGTATCCATAGCATGCTCTTCATACAATGTACACGCTAAACACTCATTCCATTAACAGGTGGCCTCTAAATCATCATTTCTTCATATTTACAATCGATAAACATGTTGCACTTCCATGAATACTTTCATAAATATTTGGAAACATTTTCGTGTTCAATCAGAATTGAATTCGACTTGCATTTAGGCTCTGACATTCCATTGTGACATCTAGAATTGATTGATTGTGACATCTAGATTGATAACATTCGTGATATTGAAAAATAAGGGGGAAACGAATGTCTTTTTTTTTTTATAAAATAGAGAATGAATATTATTATGAAGTTTATTCCAGGTGTAAATTTAATGATCTTCAGAAGAAGTGATGAAACAGAAATGAGATTGAATGATCTCACCTTTGTTCACCAATGGGTGGAAGCTGGCGGATGACGTGGTGATTATCTTTCATTTCAGCACGACCTTTTCAGTCGACCCGGATACACACATTGACAGTCTTGAGCAGGCTGAGATGATCGTCCTCGAGGGTACGAGCAAATGGTCATGCAAGATCGCCATCACAGGTAGCGAAAACCAAACAAAATACCCAAAACTAATCAATAATGATATATTACGATCAAGTTTCTCATTATTTCATAGTCATTATCATTGTCATCATCATCAATTCACGGTTTGAAGTTGGATATAGGCACAATTTGTATCACGCAATAGTACACAAAAAAATGAGGAGAAAATTTCAGCCAATTCTTATGGGAAAAGGGAAATAGAATAATCCTTGGTCTCGTTTCATCCACTCAACTTCTCTCTTGCTTCACAGTTTATATGTATGTGTGTATACCAGTGAGAAAATCGATAGTTCAACGTACAGGCAAGTGCAGCGCCATCCCTGACCTGGCGGCATCGTCAACACCGACTCCCAGTCGACTCTTTTTTTTTCCTCTCGTGTTTTTTTTCACCTCTAATACATAGTAGTCGATTATCGTATAGCTCACCTGTGCTTTATTTCCTACTTTTTATATAATCCTCTGGATCCACCTGAGATTTATATCTTGAGGGGATGAATTCACCCCTTGAGGCAAACCAACAGTTGCAAACAAAACAAAATAATTTTGTCGAGCGTCAAAGTTATTTTATTCAAAAATTTTATTTCTCTTCATAATAAATTCTATAACGAAAATATACAAAAAAAGAATTAATCCACATTTTGTCGTGTAAAAGGCAATTTGTTGTTTCCTATTTTTTCCTTTTTTTTTCTCGCCCTTATCCACATCGAAGATAAGGTGACCCCTGTTGAGTTGACCCGAACGCGCGTCTACCATCGGGAAGGATAAAAATATATGAAGAGTGTAGTGTCATGCAAGAAAATAAGACGAAGTGAAGGAAAAATAGAGGACGATCGATATGAGCTTGAAGAAAACATATTCGTTGACGGTCATAGAAAATGAGGGTTGGAAAAATAATTAAATATACAATCGCTATTAATTTGTAGTTAAAAATAATTGAATGAACTTGTATGCCCAACTTAATTCATCACGCCTTCCACCTTATTCGATATTTCACGTTTCTTATCAATTTCAAACTCTATTACTTCTCTTCAAATGTGTTACGCATTAATCATTTGTTTTTCTATATTCAGTATAAATTCAAATTTTCCATCAGAGTCATGCTACATATTTTTATGCTGA
Organism: Meteorus cinctellus; assembly: GCA_030523045.1. Taxonomy (NCBI): domain Eukaryota; kingdom Metazoa; phylum Arthropoda; class Insecta; order Hymenoptera; family Braconidae; genus Meteorus; species Meteorus cinctellus. The sequence goes on from JAPYZF010000164.1 coordinate 109,990, forward strand.
TATGACAGAAGTTATTGGTGATGAATAATGAAAAGACATTTTTTAAATCACTTTAATTTCCTGCAACTGATGCTCTCCGAGACAATTGGTTTTTGAGTCAAGTCAGAGAGAATTCCGTCAGAGCGGCAAATGTGCGGTCGGTAACCACAACGGAAGGGTCATAGTTAGGAACAGTTGGGCTGAATTATTTCCGTTCCAATAATCAAATCTCCTTGATTGAGTCACGATACAAATAAACTCTCAACCATTCATGTGATACGAGGGGTGATTTGACCCAAGACGACGAGCATTAATTCTAACAACTCTCATTCTTTTTTATATTCTATTTTATAGTTATTAATATAAAACGTAGATAATGTCATTTATGATTCATCAAAAATTTTCACGCTGGTTCACTGAATTAAAATTCAAATTCTCGTTCTGCTGCTTTCATGATATATCAAATCTCACCACGAATTTCGTTTCACAGAATTAACTCTAATTAATCTACTAAAATTGACCACATTCTTAATCAATTTGTTACGTTTCCTGGTGCTGATTTGTATTGTTTAAAAGATAAAATAATTATCACACATCAAATCTAACTGATTAGATGGGCGTAACACATTGATTGACGTCAGTACACAAAATTGTGCGTGCGATCTTCAATATGTGTTGCGTGTCTAAGCAAGACAATTTTTTAAACACTAAACTCCACTCCCATTTTTAGAACTGATATACATAAAGCAAATATTCAACCAGAAGTTCCTAAATATTTTTAAGTATAAAACACATCCCTGATAACATTTTTCTAACTGAATAAGCAGACTTTCATTCTTCTCTTCTCCATACCAAAACTATTTCATCGATCATTCCTCATAAATAGCAATAAGGCGATCCTGCAGAGTATTGAGGTGCAGCACCTGTCGATCAAGTTAGCAATATTGAATATCAACTCTACATTAGTGTTCCACTAAATTTTCAATTCAGCTGCATCATTCTGAATCAATTCATATCCCACAAGCGTATGGTTCCTTGACCATTCTCATTGCAGCTGAATTATATATATAACACCAAGTGTGTGTTCCGATTATCAAATGTACACATCGAATCATGAAATTATGTTGCTATTGCTGTGTGGTTATCTCCAATCAATGTCGAAGTTCAATACAGAATTTCCAGTACACATTGTAAACACACAACTGTTAATTCCAGAATCACAATTACGAACCATACATTCATACACAGACATTGATCTATATATACATCGATTAATTGCATGACGATGGTCATGGATGGATTCAACAGCGTGTGAGAAGACACAGGAGAATCAAGTTGTTAGTATGCCACTCCTCAATGTCGTAGTTTCACTGGACTCTCACTTATCCTCGTTGTTGGTGTTATGAACGATCAATCTACTTTGGTTGGATCATCAATGATTGATTGGAATTCGTATTATATTTGTAGCATGAAACCATAACGTTGACATACCTTTATTTCTTCAAGGAATTCAATAATATAATTAAATATAAACATATTCACATGCACTATCATTAACTTACACATGATACATACCTAACAAATATATTCTATATGTGATAGCAATTATAGCTTGCTTTTGACGTTTCCCCACGTCACACACGCAGCGCTTATCTGCACGCTTCGTTTGTAGATTAAATATACCATAGAGAAATATTCAAATATAGATGTGTGTTCGTGTGATATTTTAATCAATAAATATTTGCATGTATTTATATAAACTTTGTTTTTCTTTATTTTTATTTACAATTAAACAGCCAACGTGAGTGGAACAATAAGTCCGTATTCAAATGATGGGAATTAATTATATTATTAAAGTGATTGTTGAGATGAAAAATTTGAGTTAGAGAAAGAAATTTAAGATTAACAGTGTGTGGCAACTTTGTCAGATCGAGTAAGTTAAATTGTTGAAATTCAACTAACCACGGGAAATGTTACTAGTGATAAAGTTTAAATGGTGAAATAATGGTGAATTGTCGCATTGCATAATTTCATGTCCAAACATTTGGTGTATATACAAGAAGAACTGTATGAGATGAAGTTGTAGAATTGTATAAGGCAACAGTTGCTAACATATTCTGGTAGTGCTGCAGAAGTCATTTGGCGGAAATGAGAGTCACAGAACGAGAAATAGTTGGGCGAAAAAATATCGAATGAAAGTTGGATAAGCGCTTCATTGGATGCGTCGCAGTATTTTTAGTTTGAATGTAGTTAGAAAAAAAATAATACAAATGAAATCAAACAAGGGGAATAATTTCAATCTACTTTTTTACTTCTGTCAACATTTATTACATAAATTTATTATAATGATAAAGTTGCCAATAACGATAATAACAAGAGAAATATTACAATTAACGATATGAAGGAAGATAATTTTTTACTAGCAATAATATTAATTGAATTTATTTTAATAAGTACATTACGTAATAAATCTTCCGTAATTATTGCAGTCATAAGCGCCCAGGGACTCATCGCTAAAGATAAGAGTGGAACGTCGGATCCTTATGTCACAGTCCAGGTTGGAAAAATAAAGAAACGAACACGAACAATGCCACAAGAACTGAATCCAGTGTGGCATGAGAAATTTTATTTGTTAGTAAATTTATATTCCCTTCACTATCAACTTGAAATAATAAATCTTCAGCAATTTATTCCATATTATAATAATGAATTTCTGTTTATTTAAATAGTGAATGTCACAATTCATCGGACCGTATCAAAGTTCGGGTTTGGGATGAAGACAATGATTTAAAATCGAAATTACGTCAAAAATTAACACGTGAAAGTGATGATTTCCTTGGCCAAACAATTATTGAAGTACGAACATTGTCTGGTGAAATGGATGTTTGGTATAATTTAGAAAAACGCACAGACAAAAGTGCCGTATCTGGTGCCATACGTTTACATATAAGTGTGGAGATAAAGGGCGAAGAAAAAGTAGCACCTTATCATGTACAATACACCTGCCTCCATGAAAATTTATTTCACAGTTTGTGTGAGGAAAGTGGCGGTATGGTAACACTGCCTCAAGCAAAAGGTGATGATGCATGGAAAGTTTATTTTGATCCACCTGGTGAAGAATTAGTTGATGAATTTGCAATGCGTTATGGAATTGAAAGCATTTATCAAGCGATGACGTGAGTATTTTATAATTTAAAAAAATAAATCCCTTCACATTTTAATGAAGGAAATAAATTAATTAAAGCTCTTTTATTTATTTTGTAGACATTTTCACTGTTTATCAACCAAGTACCTCTGTCCGGGAGTGCCAGCAGTTATGTCCACCCTTTTGGCGAACATAAACGCATATTATGCTCACACTACAGCCTCGTCTGCCGTTTCAGCTAGTGACAGATTTGCCGCGAGTAATTTTGGGGTGAGTAACGTCATTAATCAATTTTCTATTGTGTTTAATAGATATATGAATAAGGATGATGGGGACAGAGTGTGTGAGTGCAAAAGGTATAAAGTATGTGTAAGAGACAGAATGTGAAGATAAAAATAGTTGATGGAGAATGAGATTGAAATAGACCACGAAAACGCGAGCGAAAAGTACTGGAGCAATTTCCCAACTAACGTTAGACATTTGTTACTTCAATGCCACATTATATGTTTAAAGCGATTGCCACCGAGAGTCGTTGCAGAATGAGACTATAAAATTCTCAACAAGTTAGGGATTTGTTTCATTCTTTCATTTCCTTTTTTTTTATTTTACAGAAGGAGAAATTCGTGAAATTGTTGGATCAATTACACAATTCATTGAGAATTGATTTGTCAATGTACAGAAATAATTTTCCAGCGTCAAGCCAAGAAAAATTGATGGATTTAAAGAGTACTGTTGATCTATTGACGAGTATTACATTTTTCCGAATGAAAGTACAAGAATTGTCAAGTCCACCGCGCGCAAGTACAGTCGTTAAAGATTGTGTCAAAGCTTGTCTGAGATCGACATATCAATTTTTATTTGAAAACTGCTACGAATTGTACAATCGAGAATTTCAAGTTGATCCAAATGAAGCAAAACGCGACCCAGATGATCACGGGCCACGATTGGATTCTCTTGACTTCTGGCATAAATTAATAGCTCTCATTGTATCAGTTATTGAAGAAGATCGAAATAGTTACGCTCCAGTATTGAACCAATTTCCACAAGAATTAAATATTGGACAATTGTCAGCTGCAACAATGTGGGCTTTATTTGCTGTTGATATGAAATATGCATTGGAGGAACATGAAACACAGCGTTTATGCAAGTCATCGGCCTACATGAATCTACACTTTAGAGTTAAATGGTTGCATGCCAATTATGTTAAGGATGTGCCTCCTTATAAAGGAGCAGTGCCAGAATATCCTGCATGGTTCGAACCATTTGTTATGCAATGGTTGAACGAAAATGACGATGTATCACTTGAATATCTCCATGGTGCCTTCAATAGAGATAAAAAAGACGGGGTAAGTTTGCATTATTTTAAGGCCTATCAACAATTTTATTGGAGTCGATTGATAAATCAATTCTAATTCTTCTCTCATTGCATTGCAGTTCCAACGTAGCAGTGAACACGCTTTATTCAGCGTCTCAGTAGTCGATGTATTCACACAGTTGACACAATGTTTCGACGTTGTCTCCAAATTGGAGTGCCCTGATCCCGAAATTTGGAAACGTTACATGAAACGTTTTGCAAAAACAATCGTCAAAGTATTACTATCTTATTCAGACATTGTTAAAAAAGAATTTCCAAGTCATCTAAAAGAAGAAAGAATTGCGTGTATTTTGATGAATAATATTCAACAACTGCGAGTGCAGTTGGAAAGAATGTTTGAATCAATGGGTGGTGAAAAGTTGGAGGAGGATGCGGCTAATATTTTGAAGGAGCTTCAACAACAATTGAACAGTGCATTGGACGATTTGGCAATGTTATTTGCTAAGAGTTTAGAACCACGCATAACTGTATCTGTACGTGAACTCGGCGATTTATTATTGGCAATAAAAGGTGGTGGCCAAGTGACATTAACACAACCAGCGCAACGTAATGCTGTTGGTGTTGAAGCAGATGATATTTTGCGACCATTGATGGATTTATTGGATGGCAGTTTATCACTTTATGCCCAATCTTGTGAGAAAACTGTGCTGAAACGGTTATTGAAAGAATTATGGAAAATAGTTATGAGAATATTGGAAAAAACTGTTGTTTTGCCACCAATGACTGACAAAAGTGTGAGTAATTTAGTCACGTTACACATTTACAATATTAATTCACCTAAATGTTTTACACTCGTGAAATATTGCAGATGATGTTCAAAAATCTGACCGATAATGCGAAAAATTTGGCTGCTAATGCAAAAATTGAGGATATGTCGAGATTATTCAAAAATCATATGGCAGGTAAACCGGATGTGAAGAATGCTTTGAGCGGAGTTATGGTAAGATATTCAAATTTTATACAAGTTTATTTACAAACTATTCCACAAATGAATAAATGTATTACTTTTAATGCTTAATTTTTATGTTCCCTTTAGGATATCTCGAAAGAAGTGGAAAAGAATTTGTCTCCAAAGCAATGTGCCGTATTGGATGTGGCGTTGGACACAATCAAACAATATTTCCATGCTGGTGGAAACGGATTGAAGAAAGCATTTTTGGAGAAATCTGCAGAATTACAGAGTTTACGTTATGCCTTGAGTTTATATACCCAAACAACTGATACACTTATTAAAACATTCGTCACTTCGCAACTTAATCAGAGTAAGTTTACTTAGAAAATTTACAATATCTCTGTCTCGTAAATTTCGGTGAATATGTACATTTATTTTTAATACTGCTTAATAACCAATTGCGCGTCACTGAGTTGGTGAAGAGATTCAAAAAAAAAAGAAAAATAAATAGAGAAATGGAGATAATTGACCAATTATCGGGTATATATAAACAGTGCCGCTGAACGACGCGACAACATTGCATCAACGACAACGCTCGATGAGCAGCGACAGGGGCGAAGAGGGCGAAGGCATTGATGGCATGGAAGGGTTAGAGGAGCCCTTACGACAGAGCAAACCCCCACTCAGACGGGAGAGTCGACAAGGTACCAGAGAGACAAGACTAGGAAAACTCTGTGCTACCGAAAAATCATTCATATTTTTTCACATTTTTTATTTCAACGATTAATCAATGACCAATAGGGTCTAATGTTTTCATCTTAGGCTGGAAATTTCATATTTTCCAATCACAACGTTTGCTATTATTATTATTCCACAAAAAGGATTTGGAATTGAAGACGAAAGATAAAATGGAACTAGAAAAAATGTGTTTTACTTTATATCTAAACATAAAAGAACGTCTCGATTGGTCAATAATAAATTTCAATGCTCCGCTGATAAAAATTTTGCTGCTGTCACCTCAGAATGCCACCAGCTACACATCATCTCATTCATAACATCCACACTGCTGGGCTTTCACCACAGGAGATGTATTGAGAAAAAAAAATTCATTTATTCATCAACACTGATTTTATTACTCACATTATCAGTACTTCAATCGGTCGATGAAAAAAATGGAATTTTCTTCTCTCAACCTTGAATGAAAAAGAACCCGAATGAGTTTATTGCCAAGCTACTAAATGAATTATTTATACTTGTCTTTTAGTGCTATAAGAAATAATCAATAATCTATAGTATTACGTTGACAAAATTGAATTACGTAATATATGACCATAGTTATGGAGGGAAGCAGAAAGGGTAGCTGTATATACATCATCTTATAAGTAACTGTTGCCCTTACTGCGTTTACTCCTGAAAGTATTTGTAATTTGCTCTAGAGCTGGAACGAAAAGCTGTATATGTAGGGGAATAAAAAAGAACAACATTGTTTTCTCTTTGTTTTTTCGATGTGCACCCTTAGGGCGCATACCAGAGTAACTCGAGCATATTGTTTCCAACACATTGTGAATATATATAAAACTGTTTTCAGACACTGTTGGTGCTGATGGTGATGCTGTGGGTGAATTGAGCATCCAAGTTGATCTGTTCACACATCCTGGTACGGGAGAACAGAAAGTCACCATCAAAGGTTTGTGATAAATCCTTTTTTAATAACATCTTTAATGAAATGTTTAGTCACTGAGATGGAATAAAAATAATAAATTATCATTTCATAATGTAGTGGTAGCAGCGAACGACCTCAAATGGCCCTTGGCTACTGGTATGTTCCGGCCGTTTGTCGAAGTCAACTTAATTGGCCCACACCTCGCTGAGAAAAAGAGGAAATACGCAACTAAATCGAAAAGCAACAATTGGTCACCAAAATTCAACGAAACATTTCATTTGTACGCTCATAATGTTACATTTTGCTAATTAAAGAAACATTATCGTTCAATTTTTCTATTTTGGTTACAGTATTATTGGCAATGAACAGCAGCAATTGGACTTGTTTGAATTACACATTTGTGTGAAAGACTATTGCTTCGCACGTGAAGACAGACTCGTTGGTGTTGCGGTACTTCAATTGAAAGATATTGCGGAGGAGGGTTCATGTGCATGTTGGGTATCACTTGGCAAGCGAATACAAATGGATGAGACTGGTTGGACAATTCTCCGAATATTATCACAACGTAATAATGATGAGGTTGCAAAGGAATTTGTGAAATTAAAGAGCGACATAAGGCAAGAAAATCCAATACCAAATCCAGTTTGAACTTGATATGATTGTTGAGAGAAAAATAGAAACGATTGTATTTTAAACTACAACCAATCCAAGTTCACAACTTGGCAGATGAATCGGTGAATGAAATTCACTGGCACGAAAAAAATATGGTGATGGCAAATACTTCTTTCAATCGATGAAGAAAAGAATAAGATAACACACAGAGAACAGGAGAGAATACTTCGCACCGCGATACTGGAGTGAGAGAAGAAAAGAAACCCATCATAAACTGCAGGAAAACATTGAGAAATAAAAATTCAACACACAAATGATATACAATAAATTCGTTAATATCAATCGTGACTATTGAAAATTTGGAGAATTTTAAAGAGAGATGATGTGGAATATAATATTTATAATGAACAAACTCGTGAATCAGTTTTGTCAACATAAATAATGGAGTATTCTCAGCTGAAGTAAGCGAGTAGGAAGATAATGAATTCTTCTGATGCGAAGCTGGAGACACCAAAAGAAATGGATTGCGAAAAAAAGGAAATGAAGCAAAATGAAATTTCACGTACGACCAAAGGCATGTCCTGACGTCACTCACGTCGTGCCACTAATTTATATAAACATTGAAATGAAATGAATAATTTCCCCAATTTCTTCTCTGGAAATAAATTATCAGAGGGAATGCAATCGTATTGTGATTTATGGTCTCAAATAATGGAAATTATCTGAAAACAACAAAAAATATTGAGAAGAGTCTGATTGCTATGTGTACACATATGAATATATATATATTGAATATGTATATACATACACATATATACGTATATGTATGTAGGTACATATATAGCAGATATAAAATTTGTCAAATAATTTTTCCTTAAATTGAATTTCATGAAACATGATACATCTCGCACACACAAATTTTACGTAAAATAAAAATAAAAAAGATGGCCAGAAGAAACATCGGCGATATAAATAAGAAAAAAAGGGGAATAAAGATAGAGAAATGAAATCTTATCATGAACAGCAATGTTTAAACACAAAATTCACGAAATCTCCTCCGATATGATCATCAAAAAGACAAACACATTTATAAATAAAAGTCTATTTTCTTCATTGGCCAAAAAAAAAAAGAAAAAATGATAAAAATGGATAATTGAGAAATTACTGTCTATTGAAGAATATAAATATCTTGAAGAATAAAATATCATCTTCAGAATTCCCGCGTTAATGATTTTAAAAGTACGAAAACTTGATGAAATCATACATGTACATATATTCTCATGCGTTGTTATAATGTGAATATCAAGTGCGTGAAAAATTAAAATTAAACAAAATGGAAAGTTGGAACGAGAAACAAATATGGAGATTGAATTTCGTTTGTCAATCGTAAATGGGCCAACTGTGTCTATCATTTTCCAAAACTCCTTATATTTATATTTTCCATTTTATGATTTCATATCTTCAATTTATATCTTCGCTTCAACTCAATATCTCGTAAGCTTAAAGAAATAAAAACGAAAACAAAATATCTCGCATATTCTGTGATAATAACCTTTAATATAACGTATATATCACACTTATCCTTAGTGAAAAAACGATGTGAATATCTATATATAAATATTTATATATATGTATCCACATCCTTCCACACCTCCTCCTCCTTCCTTTTGACCCATTACAATATGCCAGAGAGAAGAAACAAGAAAATTAACATTCACACAATAATTATTTTCGTCTCTCCAAAACTTCTTGATATATGTATATATACATATAAATAATTCTGTAATATTTCTATTTCGCTGCGGAGAAACTCCTATTTCGCATTGTCTGAATTTGAAAGTGAATTGAAAAATTAAATAGAACTCGTGTGGTACGTGGTACAAACAAGTACATGTGGGAATTGCACAAAATCATAATGGAATAATATAGAAAATAAATGAACAATTGAATAATTGGAAATAAAAAAATCGCTGACAATACTGCATCTGCTTGATCAAGAAGGGCGCATGAAAAATAAATAATACAGATGAAAAAGAAAAGACTCAAATGTATAGCGCGAAATATCATTGCTCTCAGATGTATATTAACATTATAACAAAGAAAATGTTTATGTCATGAATGCAAAAAAGAATTGAATTCCAAACAAAAATGCGAAAGATACGCAAGAGAAGAAAACTGAATCTACTAATTGAATAAACCACGATTAAAATCTGATTAATTAATTGAATAAATCGCATGTAAATTTTTATGAATCAATTGAAGTATGTGTTGTATGAAGATAAATTATGAATGTGTGAGTGTGTGTGAACATTTTATTAAACAGAATAAATTAATTAAGTGCGTGAACAAGACAAAATTAAGAAAATGTAATGTATTAATTTATCCATCCACCAAATAGAAATTGTTTATAATCGTATTGTTATAAACGTTCCCAATTATCATCTATTATTCGATATCAACTTCCATTTATGACAAAAACGCATCATCCGATCTCATTCAGAATTATTCAAGTAAAAATGTATACGTACACATATGTATATATATACATGTAGATATATATATATATATATATGAACAAAATAAATGAAAGAATAAAAATTATTCACAAAACCCAATGAAAACACGCACACGTAACACAAAAATTCGCGCGCATTCTACATTCATATGAAGAATTATATATTTATAAATATGTATTCACACTGCAGAAGCCGAAAACCTGTTGGAAAATACATTGAAGAATGAAGTTCTCTAGACATTGCAATTAGGCATATTCAAGATGATCACCAAAAAATCTAATGATGTGCGGCCAATATGCAATGCGTACTCGTGAATATCTTTTAATACTGTATTGTGTATATATATTTATATATATATATATATATATATATATAGAGAGAGAGAGAGCATGAATAACGTGGAATAATTGCCCAAAAATAAAGTTCAATTTCGAAGATGATAAAAGAAGAAACTTCACGTAATGTATTTAAATTTTTCGTGCTTTTACCAAGAAAGAAAATACAGCGCGATTGATTTCTTAATTAGAGTCGATATTGAACGGGAATAATACAATTTTTTTTTATTTGTTCCCAGGATGAATAATGATACACCACAAAGAAGGTAGTTGTTTATGAAGATTCATATTTAGTCGCGCAAGTTCCAATTTTATCACTCGTAAGTATCAGGTGAAAATTAGTTATGTTTCATGGAGACTTTTGCGACAATATTTAGCATTGTTTTATATTTTTGAATGATCAGGAATCGTTTTCTGTATATTGAATCCTTTGCATCTTTCATTCAATAATTATCTCATCATCATCATCATTGACTAGTCTTAAAAATACATTTAAGAAAAAATATATGGATATAGATTTTGTTTAAATCGGTAGATAGGTTTCAATCATAACAATTTGACGTTGACAATGACTGAATGTTGGAAAATACGAAGATGATAAAAAAGATAAACATAGAACAAATTGAAGTATGAAAAAAAGTGTTCACTTGGTAATCGAGAATTGATCAAGCGAAAAATTGTAAGATAAACGGCGCTAGATTGTTCTGCATACAAAACAAATAGGAATGGAATCGTTTGGTTGGTCTTTAAATGACTGAAGTGAAGCGATAGAAACTTTTTTATCTCCATATCCAATCAACGATTGTGCTACCATATCATGATATTTCTTCATTAATGTTGACGGTAGTGTTTTGGCGTACAAGCAAGAACCAATGGATAAATCGAACAAAATAAACCATTTGTTCCCAACCGTTCAATGTGTGCGAATGCACACGGATTAACACTGAGCGTCAAAACACATAAGTGTAACGCTCATAATGAAGCCATAAAACACCATAAATCATTGTGTTCTTTTTTTCCTTAAGCACCTAATCATATCTATTTTATAAAGAGAGAAAACGAGATTAAATAAATTGAAGAATCCATCAATCATAATATGGAAACAATTGAAAAAAAATACTAATTCGGCTTACGGCAATACGCGCACGTATATAATAAGATATAAACAATATATAATGATATAATAAATAAATTGAAACAGATAAATACTTAAATTTTGGTATTGATGAGTGAAAAAAAATCCTTCAGCTTTCCTTTCCAATTCCACCACTCATTTAATCTTCTTCTTTTCTTTTCCTTTATTGTAATTCACTACTCAACAACAATTGGAAATAATTAGCACTATCATTAAATATAATAAACGTTGTTATGCATTTTATGGAGCTGGATAGTGTTCCAATTATTCACCATCACTTCATGCGGTTTCTTTTTTCTTCGGTTGACATAATTCCTGAAAGATAAAAATTATATAAATTACTTTGTCTTCTTCACATGAATATATGCACAATGTCATACAACATCCAAATTTCTTTCTCGTTAATAATTTTAACTCTCGAGAAGTACACTGACCCAAAGACCAAAAAATAGTTCAACTTTAAATATTTCCAATCCTATAAAAGACATTCTAATAAACATTCCATGATTTACATTCAATCCATTTTGGGTCAGTGTTTTCTTTAAAAAATTAACACTGATATTACGTCCTACTAAACAACCAACCTAACCTACAAATTTAAAACAACAATACAAAGATATGAATTAAATCAAATTCGGAGACACCTAGTACAACGTTAAACAAACATTAAATCAATGTCGATGGCTTTTATTGCAATAACTATGGCTATAACTGATATTTATTATAATAATTATTCACCTTCGGTTTACGAAGTGGTCCACGTCTTGGATATACGCCTGAAAGGTCGCGCGCTCCACCCATATAATCTGTATGATACATCGTGATTGTGTAGGCAGTAAAGATGACCATTGCTATAAGTGTATGATCAACCATAATGATTTATGATTGGATCCAATCCAAACTATGTGACAATGGCCAAGAGAATGCTGATGATTTTGTTCCAAGTTGATTTTTGTCTGACACAGTTCAACCAGATCCCAACGACCAGCGCACTCGGTGCTCAGCTGATCACAGCTGATTTCATGTACATATACGAAATAGAATGTTAAAGGGATCATTTGTACTGGTGTTGGTTGGTAGAGGCAGCACTTGGATGATTGGAACGAAATTTAAATGATTTGGAAAATTTCTGAATTGAATGTAGTGAACAGGAATAGTTCAATGCACAAGCGAAGAAGAAATATGAAATGTATCCAAGGAGTCGTATTTTTTTTCTCCAAATCATTACTGTATTCGCGCAGTATTAATTAATTGTAGCTCTATCTATTGTACATGAGACATAACGCTATGTGATTTATATTTTTTCCTTTCGCATATTATAAACGTATTTTTCATTCCGCTTAATTTGTTTTTTCGTTTTCATCTATATTCATCTGTGTTATTTTTCATCGATACTACATTCCAGAATTAATTCTTCGTATCATTTTATTTTTTTCATGTTTAATGCTATTTAACTATTCTTCAATAATAATATACTTTGTTGCATATAAAAAACAATCACTTATTCTTATAGAGTACAAGATCGTTTGTGTTTTTTTTTTGTTTTCTTCCTTCAGTTTTTCTTATTTTCTTTTTTAGTAAATTTCTTGTTTATTATTTCAGCATCTCAATAATTATCAATTGTGTATAAACTTAAAACTTCGATCAGTTTAATCATCACGAATAAATTATTTCAATGTCTCCATATTCCCCCGAAATAATCTATATCATTTTTTTGCTCTTTCATTTTCATAAACAAACTAAAATATTCTTTTATATTTCAGCGATTTTCGAACTTTTATCAAATTAACGAATATTGCTCATTTATTTATATTATAGGTGAACAATGCATCCAAAAATTACGTCCATCACCCAATTTTATCAATTTATCTTTCTTCATTTTGACAAACGAGAATAAATTTATAAACTATTATTTGGTTAGACTCAGTAATATGTTTGCCAGTTCCTTCATCACTATTATTGCACATGCCAAAGGGATCGGTGAAACAATCATGTTTTTGGATAATAAAATATTATTTAATGAACATCGCATTTTTTTTTCGATTGCATCGTTAGAAATTAATTATTAATATTATTGTTATTATTATTGTTATTATTATTATTATTATTATTATTACTATTATTAGTTTTTATGTTTTTACAATCAACAAGTTCGTAAATCTACCATATACAAAAGAAATTTATTCATCGTATTTTTTTACTCTACAAACACACGTGAATTTTGTGCATAAAAAAAATTGATTAAAAAATTTCTTTTTTCTTCTTTTATATCAGTTGTTGGGAACAAGGAAACATTGCAAATTTATAGTTAGGCGCTAGTGATGAAAAAATATTTTGAATGATCGATACTCATGATTACTGATTAAGCCACATAAAATTGAAAAAAAAAAAGAGAAGTGATCAAATGAGTTTGGTAATTTTTATTCCTCTCTAAATATTTTATCATCTCGAGCGCCACACATCAGTGTTATTCATTTTCGTTCTGGCATTAGCCAATTCTCACTCTCTATCTTTCTCTTTCTCTCTCTCACTCTCCCACACACATACTCTCACACGTACTCACGCATACACACAAATTCAATCACGCAGACTGCGTTTAGTTGGCCGCCACTTGGTTTTTTCTTCTTCATTATCATCATTCCTCGTTCTCGTCATTTTTGTTATTAATATTAAATTCTTCAATTGCTAAATTAACGAAACAACAAGTGTAATGTTTTTTTTTTTAGGATGGCAGGTGTGAGCGCGTTCATCTTTTTTTTCCTTTTTGTATCTTCCTTATTTTTATTGATAACAATATTATTTTTTAAAATTATCATTAAAAACTCTTTTACTCGTATTTTTCTGCACATTTTATCTGTGTGGCGGTGTGTGAGATCGTTCAGAGAGTATCGCCGACAAAAAAAAAATTATACAACTCTCACTTTTTTTCTTTCTACCTCTTGCTCGCTCGTTCATTTCTATGGACGAGACATTGCAAATTCAACTGCGTGCAGCTGTTGCATCATTAATATCGTCTGCTTCACGTTCTTTTCCGCATCCTAGAAGATTCTTTACATACGAAAAACAACAAAACCAATACATGAGAAAATATTATTTTCCCATAATTTGGCCTATATTTTTATTCATGATAGATTCATGTACTTACCACACATGGGCGGGTAATAGGAGCGGTCGTGATAGCAGAGTTAGGCACCGTCAATATTGAATGATATTATCAACAACTGCAAAACCACAAGCGCCCAAGCCAGCACTAGACATCAATCGGACTAGTTCCCGCGCATGAGATATCGCTACTTCGAGCGGTGGTCTCCGTGGAAGGTTGGTTGATTCTACAAAATGGAATCATTCAATCAAGAATGCTCACATATTTCTTGTCGTTGGATATTTATCATAAAAAAAACCCAATTGGAGAAATGTCCTTACCGAGAATGGCAGAATTGAGTCGTGCACAAACTGTTTCACGCTCTTGTGGATCTAATTGCCAGCCAACTGGTGAACTCCAGGGATTCGAATACGCCAAAAGGCTAAATGCGTCCTGTAACATTTTTTTATTCGCCTCATTTTTACCATATTGTTGTCGTAGATGAATTGATTGCGAATAAAGTTGTCGTCCAAATTCAAGCATTTTTTCAATCGCCTGTTTATTACCGCCACACAATTGTTTCTTGCTAAATTTTGATGTTGTCATTGAATTTTCCATATTAGTGCTAGTGCCATTGTGCTGTTGATTTTGATTAGCACTATCTATTTCTATTATCAATAACACGAATAATATCATAAATTGAAATATATTTCTTTTGGTATAGCAATTAATATTGTTTATATTTTCACATATACTCACCCATATCGATATCTTCACCATTTTGACATTTATAACCATTTGCATTCGTATTAGCATATTGATATCCATTGGTGTTACTATTCTTCACTCCATTAATATTATTTGTTGTATTATTATCCTCCATATCAACATCGTTCTCTATCTGTCCATTGATGAATTGTGGATCAACCCCACTTCCATTTATCGTATTATTCAAATTCATCTCTTCAATATTTCCATTATTTGTTGATTTTGTATATGCCTTTGTCGATTGTATGACGCTGGTTTGATTATCATTACTACTCAAATAAACTTCTGAATCGCTACCATTAACCATTTCGACAAATTGACGACACTTTAACGCAAACATTAAATTTGGATCACGCTCTAATAAACCAGGATATAATCGACTTGTTAAGTCTATCGCCTCGCCCATACGACCAGCCAACACCAACTTCAATATTCCTGAAATTCAATTTTATCGTTAAATCCAAATGGCAAATTATCAAAAGAATCGACAAATACAATCCGTTACGTACTTTGTCTATTCTTTATAGAATTGAAATCTTCTTCAAATACTTGTCCGGTACTGTTGGCAAATGCCTCGGCAGTGTCGCAATAACCATGATGGACAAGATACGTTGAAACCATTCTGCAATTATGAAAAAAGATAATAAAAACATAAAATCATCATTATAAATATGACAGATAAATATTGATAAATTTTCAACAACTCTTACTTATGAAGAACAGCTTGCCATTGACCCTGACCATGATCAGGCGTTGGATAATTAATTATCTGCAATCTCGTACGTACACGAAGTTCATTTATCATATCACCAATATCAAAAATAAATGGGGTCTGACCAAAATTGGCATCTACCACTTCGCCTGGTGTTTGTAAGCCAACAGTTGGATATAAATTCGGCTAGAAAAGACACAATTGTTCCATAAAATCCTATGACCTCACATAAATATCAAAGCATTAAAAATATATTTATATAATTACCGGCAAGTCTGTAAAAGCTACGCCCAAATGATGTCCATTTTTTGTATAAAATGCCGTATTATCTACAAGATTAACTCCACAACCAATAACATCGCCTGTAGTAAATGTTGGTCCATACGGCTGTCCGGTGCCAGAGGAACAGAAGCTATGTCCATCATCACCATGGTAACCATAAGAATGTTTATCCCAACCAGGCAATCTATTGACATTTACTCCATGTGCTGATAATCCAATGCCCATATAACCATCACGTCCTTTGCTGACTATTTTCACTTCAAAATAATAAAGTCCACATGCAGCTGGTATCGAATGCGTTGTGCGAACGCTGGCAGCGTCTTTGTGTGTTTTACCGAAACCTAGAAAATCACAGCAGAACAAGTGAACTGATAATATTTAAATGATAATTAATAATCATTTATAATTATAAACAAATTATATTCTTCGAATTCATTTTAGAAACAATACTTAATTCTCTTGGGAACATACGCTGGGCCCAGCGATACCACTACATTATTTTCTAGGTCAATAGGTCAACCCGCTATCTACATTGATGTGTCTTTTCTAAATACTCACACGCTAACCCACAACCACATCATTATTTTGACATGTAATACTAATACACATTGGTGCTTGCATATACATTTCACCTTACCATGAACAACATGACCATGCACAGGAGTCATTCGATTCAGAATAATTACATAATTAGTTTAGAACGTAATTATTTTATACCTATACAATATTTTTTTTCTCTGTAAACTATTCATAGAATTACTAATCATTTTGATTGGCATTGATGAATAACATTTGAAATAAGTGATGAAAGTTGATTTGATAAATGATGATAGCTTGAATTTATAGAATTACATCTAAATCATGAGAAGGAAAGAGAGAGAAAGTCACGCGCATTGATGCGACTTACTCCCCTCTCCTAATACCAAATTATCATAGCTGCGCAATGTCTCATTACGCTAAGTCAACAATGGAATAAACAATAGCTACACCTGGTGATAACATTTTTCTATTTATCTTCGCAATCAATATAATTGCCCAATAATTATGATTTTTTATATGTATTAATTATTAATTAAATTCCCTTTTTTCTTTCAACACACAACGACATACAAAAGCTAATCAATTATATTATTTAGGAAATTCATATAAAGTTTCGCGAAAGAAAAATCTATTCGCTCAATTAAGGTGCATGTACAAATCTCAAATATAATCAAATTTAATTTGTCTCAACAGAATATTTGAAGAACAGAATAAACCCATCATGATAATTATCTATGCAATGATAATATAACGTTGATGAAGAAATAGAGAAAGAAACAAAGTGAGGGTAATCAATCGATGAAAACAAAGAATGAGACGAACGTCATGGACATTGACGGCTACAAACACATTGAAATGGATCATCATAAATGATGTAGAGGGCGTTATTGAGCAACATTCTACAAATAGTCATAATTATTTATCTTATTATATTTATTAAACAATAAAAAATTTGAATATTCCTAAATTTTGTCACTGTAAAGTTGAGCAATGGTCACAACTTTTCAACAGCTCACAGCATCTTTCATATACATATTAAATATATATATATATATGTATATATATGTGTGTATGTATATACATATATATACACATTCAGGTGCAGCTGTCACTGTCATTGTTCCTACATGAACTCAAACCAAGACTCTCTGCTCCAAACGGGAAAGGACCACAATAAAAAGAAATGCATTTCAAAGGCCAAGAAAAACTAGAACAAATGAAAAGTTTAAAATGAAAAATTGACAACGAATAATTAAAATTTTTCGTGGATTTCTTTAAAGAAACGTCATTGATGTATAAAGGTGGCCCCCGATCAGCTGATTCCTTTGTTTAGATGAACTGACACGCAGAGGCAAGAAGAAAAACGAAAGAAAGAGAAAGAAGAAAAAACGCGAAAAATACTTTTCACTTTTAATCGATAGATTTACATGTAAATGTGACAATTGGAGCTGATTGAAAATTGTTGACAAGCAATTGATGATATAAAAAAAATCTTCCTGAAATGTGACGTCGTGAAATGAGGTTGGGAGAAATGTTGGGGAGGAAAAAGAAAAAAAAAGGGAAAAATTGTAAGTAAAAAAATGAAAAAGTGTAATCCATCGTGAATGTCGCTGTTCTCATTGGTGTATGTGCAGTTGTGTATATAGTACATGATGTGAAGAATAGCGAGCGCGAGTGAGATAGAAATGAAACCCCTTACCTTTGTAATGAACGCGAAGATTATTTTGCGACAGACCGATGTAATTGTACTTGTCTTTTGGACTCCATGATCGTGGCAAAGGAGTCTCCTCCTCGTTCACCATTGGATATAACATTTTCAACCGATCCACAACTTGATTTTGGCCAGAATTGCTTCTGGTCGACTCCATAACACTCCGTTCTTCGCTGGTGGCGGCCATCATCGTTTTCCGTCAACCCCCACTCTACTCTGTTGCTCTTGCGCACATTAAAAACAACCAATTCTCATTGGGCAAGAAAAGAGTGGGGGAATGAATTTTCACTACGCGCATCGGCGATTGCGCAGCCATCTGTGCGCACACAGAATTGCAATTAAATTTTATTATTTTAATATTTCATCTACTGCCGGTCATGTAGATTTCGGATTGCGGTAATTTTTGTATTGTTGGTAATGTAGATGGTTAAAAGATGAGAAAATTGTGAAAACTGTTTTGTGTCATGCTTGACATGTAAATAATCTTGTATGCCACGTGCATTGAGCAAAAATTAAAAGAAAAATGTGTAGTTTAAATGATGATGAGTTTGATGATAAAGTTGAAGAATTGAAATATAGTGGGAACAATGATATTCCGTGAGTAAAATTTTGTTCATTCTTTCATTATTTTATTTTTGTTGCAATGAACCAAATGCAATTGAGATTTATTGAGGTTATGTTGTTTCAGAGATGGAATACAATGTCAGAAATGCAACGACAATAATGCTACAATAAAATTGCGAGGAAAGGATATGTATTGTCAATCGTGTTTTCAAATAAATATCACACACAAATTTCGTGCAACATTGGGCAAATCTAAAATTGTCAGACCCAATGATAAAGTCTTGGTTGCACACTCTGGCAATGGTAAATCAACAGCACTGTTGCATTTGATAAAAGCTGGGACGTCTGAGTCAGTTCATAAACGCTTGATGTTCCAAACTCAAGTGTTGCATGTTGATGAAGGAATGATTGAGAATGTAACTGTTGATGAGAGACAGTCAATGATAGGGGACATAGAGCGACAAGTTCAATCACTGGGATTTGAAACATTCGTTGCATCACTGGGTGAAAGTTTGGATGAAAAAGAGTTGGAGAAAATTGATGAAATTAAACATTACTCGTGCTCAACACGTTCTCGTAGTGATGAAGAATTGATTGAAATATTTAAGAACCTATCAAGTGATACATCCAGGGAAGACTTGTTGAAGAAATTACGAATAAGAGTTATTATCAAAGTAGCGAAATTACTTGGATGTAGAAAAGTATTCTTTGCTGACGATTCATCTTCTCTATCAGTATCGATTCTGACTAATGTATCACTGGGACGTGGTGCTCAATTATCATTAGATGTTGGGTTTGTTGATACTCGTTATGGCGATGATGTAATGATAATGCGACCATTGAGAGATCTCACTCGACATGAAGTCAATTATTATCTGAACATACATAATTTGAAAATTATTAATTCAAAGAAATTAATTTCGAGTCCAAATTCACTTAAGACAATTCGACAATTGACAGAACATTTTGTAACGGATTTAGATTCACAATTCAATGGTACTGTTTCTACTATTTTTCGCGTTAGTGAAAAAGTCAGTGCTGGTGCAACAAGCACAATGGAAGACGTAGAAATTTGTATTTTATGCAATGCACCATTGGATACATCGAATTTTGAATGTGCAACATCAGCTGTCGAAGCAACAGCATTTTCTAAATTGATTTCTTCTGAGGACATGAAGAATTTTGCAATTAGCAACGGGAATAATTTTGACAATAATAAATATAAATGCTCAGCTGAAGATTCGAATACAAACTGTTGTGGAAGTTGTGTTGATGATGATAGCACGAGTGAAAAACAAAATAGTTTATCTGTAGAAAATATTTCACAATACCTGTGTTATGGTTGTCGTTTAATATTTCATGATAATTATAAACGTGAGATGTTACCAAAGTTTCTAATCAACGCTGCACACGAACAATTGTGTTTAAGAACTATGCGCAAACAAATCACAAATTTTTTATTATGAATGACACATTTAATAAAATGTAGAAAACACTTTAATCTGGTCTACTTTATGTCAGACATCTTCATGCATATATAATCACATTAATTTAATCATAAATGAAACAATTATTTATTAATTTCATTATGTTGAGAATATCTACAAAGAAACCGCGCAAATTATATCTTTGTATCATGGTGGTAATAGGGGGCGATTCCAATGTCATATAACTGTCCTCAGAGCAATCAATTCAGATTTCATTGAATAGCAACATCTTCCGGTACTTTGGATTTATCCGTTCCTGATACCGATTCAGTTTTGACAGCAGCGTTGGATGTTCCAATATTATTTTCGTCTGTTCTTATTATTGGCTCGCCATCTAATTTCTCCAAATTCGGTAACCGTCTTGCCACCTCAGTCCTCCAAGATTCGGTCTGAATTTGGAATCACATCAAAGAAGATTAATTTATATATTTGAAGTGTGTTGAAAATGTAGTGTTAAATTAAACAGAAGAATATTCAATGTTCGCAAATGGAGAGAATACATATTCACCTCAATCGTTTCACAGAGTGGATTACCCACGAACAATAACTCTCGTAGATTAGTAATTTCTTGGAGTCTCATGAATTCATTCCATTCCTTAACTTGATTATTTGACATATAAAGCACTTCCAAAGTCTTCAGTACATTAATTCCTTTCAATTTTTCAATACTATTGTATGAAACCCATAATTCAACCAAATGTTCACCGACTAATTCCAATCCCGTAAACCCTTTGATAACATTCCGACCCATTGAAAGAATTCGCAAATTTTTCAAAGATCCTATTCCCGCTATTTTCTCAATCATATTTGTAGACAAAGATAGCTTCTCACATTTCGATAATATCGACAAAGAATTATCCATTCTTTCAATTGGTGGCCATTGAAAGCTGAGTGTAACTTCAATTGCTGATGAAGCTTCACAACCATTTTCTTGTTCCCAATGTTTCAATGCATCCTTGCAGGTTGTTGGTTTGCCTACAGACATGATAAGAACTTCACCAAAATTGAACTATTTTTTTGTTACTGTGATGTTCGTATTGTTAACATACCGTTGCTTAGTGCTGTTTTCTGGTGGAGTTGAAGCAATCAATAATGTATATTCATACATACCCGACCTTTTGTTCATAGATATGAATCGTTGATTACAGATACAGAAGTTACTACGTTTTGGATCCTTAAAAAATGAATATATAAGTTAGTAATTGTGAATGAAATCATTCAGATCAGTCATTCGAAAAACATATTATCAAATTTGTCCTTGAGACCAGTTAATATCAGGCAAGAAATAAAATTATATGTTAGTACTCAGAGATCATGACCAGTATGACGGTTGCAACATTATTCATACTCTGGCGCAGGAAAAATAAGTGGAAGGGTACATTGGAGGAGAAATAATATCAGGATAATAATATGAGTCCATGAAACAAATGTTTTACAGATCATCATGACATTAATCTTTTAAAATTATTGTGGTAGCGTTCAAATTTCATCGTATTAATACAGAATATTTTTATCTCTTCACAGGTCACGTTTTTCAATTCTATTTTTGTTGAGATATAGAATTGCAATTGAAGTACTCTTTGAGGAATTAAAGCGACGAATTTATTGTAATAGAAACAGCAGGATAAAAACTGTTTGATGCTACGTTGGGATTGTTCATTATTCCTTACAATGTCTGAATGAAAATTGGCCGGAAAAAGAAAAATATGAATTGGATTTAAAGTTCTAGACGAACCAAGAAGAGAGATAAAGGAGAGGAACGATTCTTAGATCTTTTAACATGACATTGCACGTTATTATATCAACATCTACGCTCAACTGCATAACTTTAACAATCTATAATAATTTTCGTAATTATATACGACACGTCATGCAATTTCGCAGTATGACATAATTGATATATTACAAGTGCGTGTAGAAACTGAATCTCACGTGATGTTCACAGAAGATATATAAAAATCGCCATGGATATTCTGAAGTCTTTGATGTCATTTGGTGATGGTCATTGGTGCAGTCTTCGTCATTATAAAATTGTATATCGAAAAATACATACGAAAATGAAATAGAAATTATTAATATACAACGCAGTGGATATTAAATGAAGAATTGACTTCTGTTAGAAGTTATCAGCAAGGGAATAAAAAATACTGATAAGCCATTCAATCATGAATACACCATTGTGGTTGAATAAAGAATTTATGGAGCGTGTCCTCCGACGATCAGAGAACGATGATTCAATTCGTGTTATTGACATGACAACAAAACCAGCGACTAATAAAGGTGATAATTATACAAGCGATATGATTCGTGTCAGTGTTGATTATAGTTACGATCAAAATGCGAGAATGGTGAAGATGAAACGTTCACTCATTGTGAAAGTGGCACCAACAGGCGATGGTGTGCATGCAGAATTGGTGAGTGTTTTATATTCCTATCAATCGATAGAACATAAAGTGTTACGCATTAAGAATCCAATTTTCAGACTACGCACGTTGAGAAACTTATTTGATAATAGAAACTTTCTAATAAACAGATTGATCAAGCAGGACTGTTTGATATAGAAATTAAAATGATGACAACAACTCTGAAAGAAATGGATTCAATTTTAACAGATACTAAACTCGGTGGCGATTGTCTTTTTACTCAAAAAAAAGATCCGCCAATTTTAGTTATTGAAGATCTTGCACCATTAGGTTTTCGTATGGCTGATCGTCAAGCTGGACTTGATCTTCAACATTGTATGCTTGCGTTAAAAGGTTTGGCTAAGTTTCACGCTAGCTCAATAGCAGTGTGCGAAAAAGTAAAGACAAATTATATCTACTTTTATTTTACTATCGCCAATATTGTTGAGTCTATAAATACAACTGGTTATTTATTTTATTCTGAATTAGACACCAAAATATAAAGAAATGTACAACAAAGGAATTTTCAATTCTGACAATCCACCAGAGATGACTAAATTTTTTACGAATGGAATGAAAAGTCTGGCTAGAGCAGTCGCATCATGGCCAGAATTAGATGAAAGTTATTCAGAAAAATTGATGAGCATAGCTGATGTGATATATGATAGAGCATCTGAAAGTCGAAAGCGTGATGATAAAGAATTCAATGTGATAAATCATGGTGATTTCTGGGTGAATAATATGCTCTTCAAGTATGATACCAACGGCAAAGTCATTGACCACATATTCGTGAGTATATTTGTATATTTAAATTCAAAAAACATAAACATTGTCATAAATATTCCAATTGTCTACGCCACCTTCATTGAATTTCAGGTGGACTTTCAATTGTGCGTCTATGGATCACCAGCGATTGATTTGAATTATTTTTTCAATACAAGTCTGTCTGAAGACGTTCTATTAAATCATAAAGATGCAATTATGAAAGAATATTTGGTAGTGTTGTCATCAACAATGCGTCAACTTGGATGCAAAACGCATCCACCCAGTATGGCAGAATTAACAAGCGCAATGCATGGCAGAGAAGTGTACGGGTTTTTAGCTGCTGCTACAGTTTTACCAATTGTTCTTATTGATAAGAGTGAGGCACAAAATCTCGAAGAACTTATGGGCCAAGACGAATCAACATTCAACAATAAAGCATATGAAAACGAGATATATAAGAAGACAATGGCAAGAAGACTTCGTGAGTGGAATAATATGAAGGTCCTTGATTTATGAGATCCAATTGAAACAGTGAAAACTATTATACTCGTCATTGGACTTAGAATAGCTGATGTAGTTCAAACTGAAACGAATCTGAAATGATAATAATAAAACTGTAAAAGGTTCTACTTTGTTCATGCTGAGAATCTAAAATTTAAATGTATTGTTTCATATATCTATTTTTCCCTCCTTTTAATTCAAAACCTTCCACGTTACTGTATTGTGTCTTTTATTTCGATTCCCGTTCGAAATTGAATGTATCAAAATGTAAATGAATGAAATTGCATGTGACGGATATAAAACAGACAACTGTCGTTACGCCCAATGTTTCATTACAATTAGTATTAAAATTTCAAGTTTCACAAGGCTTTTTTTGAGTATGATAATAAATTTGAATATTCCATTTTCATCATGAAAGATTCTGCAATGAAAAATATATGGCGATCATGTCATAAAATTAGCGCTGCCATATTCAGACTCAATTTAAATCTTTGGGATTATTTCAAACCCTTTGATACCACCAAACGCGGTGTAATTTCAGGTATGAGCAGAATTTAGTATTGAAGTAATCAAATATATCGTGGAAGAAGAACGATGAATTCTTTTTTATTTTAGAGGCAAAATTTATTGCCATCTTACGAGGATCATTACGATCTATTGTAATCCTTTCTGATGCTGAAATCACTGAGCTAGCTGATTATTTTCGTCTACAAGATGGGCGTATTCATTATTCCCAATTGTGCCAGATTATTCATGACAGTGGTACGTGTGAATATTTTGTATTACAATTTCATTTGCTTGAGTAATTCGTAATTAATATCAACAAAATTGATTTGGTTTAGTGCCACAATTTCAATCGAAAAATGTCATCACTGGATTGGAGTGGGATGATCCATTGCATATCAATAGACTCAGTCATAGTGAACTGAGAAGATTGAATTTGATCCTTACCCAGATTGCTGTCAATATTAATATGAGGAACTTGATTTTAAGACCTTTTTTCCAAGATTATGAGCTGGTGAATTAATTATTTCTTCTGCGTTCGATGATGATTCAAGTTCTCTTCTTGTTACCAATTAATATCTTTGAATTTGGTATTATTTCAGGTTGCTAAAAAGGCTGGATCAGTGACAATAACTCATTTTGGAAGAGTTCTAAATTTCTTAGGCATAACACTAGGCAATGAAGAATTTGCTTTGGTGGTTAAAAGATTTGCCAAAGATTCACATACGATAAATTATGTTAGTTTTGTGCAGGCAATTGAGGAAACGCAGAATTATTTAAATCAGCATGGAATGCTTAGTGAGTCAGGGGTATGGTATCAGCATTCAATCTATGTTCATGATAAAGACATACGAAAATCAGTTACTATCATATAAGGAATTGTAATTCATTTCAGGAACTCTTGCCTCAATTTCCTGGACGGATCATCACAGCAGAATTACCAAAATTACCACGACCAGAGATTGGAAATTTACATCGAAGTGAAATTCTTAGTGATGAACCAATATCTCATTCATCACCCAAGAACACACCAATGAGTATACCAGAAACGATTCAACGCATTCAAAAACATGTTTTAGAACGACGTATTCGAGTCCGTGAATTTTTCCAGGTGTTCTATCGACTTTGTTTGATTATTTTAGACAACTCCAACTGAAATTGAACGTATCCTTGCTAGTCTTTACTACACTTTTCAGTTCTTGGATGCTTTGAATGTTGGACGTGTGACAATAAATCAATTCAAAAGAGGATTAGATGCGCTACAAATATCTGGACTCGGTCAATTATATCTGTCAGAAATAGAAATTGAAAATCTTGTTGATTTTTACAAAGATCCAAATGATCCTGAACGCGTTATGTGGCGTGTCTTCGAAGACGATATCGATCATGTATTCACAGTAAAAGAATTAGAGAAATTACCTCAATTGAAGTTGGAATCGCCACCGCAAAATATCTCAGAATTAGCAAAACGTGGCGCAACATCTTGGCAAAATACACCCAAAAATTTTCGTGAATTGTGCGAAGAAACTTTACAAAGAATTCGACATCGAGTTGAAGAACGTCGAATAATGCTGAAACAATTTTTCAAAAATTTCGATAAGTAAGAAACAATGATGGAATATTCTTAAAATTACTTCATGTACAATAAAATAAATTTTTCAGATTGAATCATGGATATGTATCGAAAAATCAAGTGCATCAGGTGCTGACAACTGCAACTATCCTCCTTTCACCTGAAGAAATGTTTGCTTTAGAACAAAGGTATATCACAACTTTATAATCTGAAAGAATAATTCTTCCATCACTGTTGGATTGAACAATCTCCATTATAAATCTAATAAATTCAATTGATATAATTTCATTAGATATAATGATGAAATGGGCTTCAATTATGCCTGGTTTCTTCGTGAGCTCGAGCCAGCATCAGTAGCCATGCCATCACATGAAACAATGTTGAATAAAATGCAAATACCGAATGCAGAAAATTGTCAGTCAGTTTTGGAAGATGATGATGGAGATATTGTACTAATTCTTTCAAAGATTAAAGCAAAAGCAGTTCGCGAGCGAATTGAGGTTCTTGTCCGATAATTTTATAACTTTATTACATCAATATCGTAGTGTCCTTCTGTTGATGTGATATAATTTATAATTTGGTTTCTAGGTGCGAGATTATATGCGACCTTTTGATCCAAGAAATGAAATGATTATTTCTACGAATGATTTCGTTCGTGGACTTGATCAAATGCGATTGAACTTATCACGTGGGGAATTGAAGACCTTGATCGACATATATAAAGCCCCACTGAGGTTATTACTCTTCATACTCATAAATTCATCTCTTTCTTTTCATTCTGAGTTGTCAGTAGTAACATTGACTATTATTCAGACCGGGATTCGTTGAATACATGAGATTCAGTCGGGCTGTTCAAGAAGTCATCACTCTTGAATCGTTGGAAAAGTCACCATTGCTCATTCCTCTTCCTCACGTTCCATCAGAATCATGTCCTCGAGCATTTCTAAATTTTGAAGAGCGTCAGACAGTTGCTCAAGCAATGGACAAAATTGCTAAAGTCCAAAATCCAAACTTAGAGGAAATATTCAAGGTGATTGGTTGCTTTCTTCTATTCAATTTTTTCCTTCTCCTTTCATTCAGTATGGCTGCAGGTGAAGACACGAAGATGACCACGAGAAATTGAAATCAGAAAATAGCAAAGAAAATTTGTTTTTCGTTTGATTTTACTGTTTCAGGATTTCGACAAGTGCCACATGGGTACAGTGACGAAAAATCAATTGATAAAAACTTTATCAGTACGTCGGATATTGCCGTTAATTAGTAACAAAGAATTGAATTCTGTGTTCAAGTGTTTTGCAATTGAATGTCGTGACAAACGATTAGAAATGGATTATCGTTCATTTTTACAGGCATTAGAATTCCTGAAAATCAATAAAAAATATTTACCATTTTAAATGAATAATTTGATCTCATAAAAGCTCATTTTATCTCAAATAATTTTCATTTAACCATCAGTTGTCGAGAACTAACAAATGAAAAGGTCAAAATTGACAGACACACTGGCATTCTTGTTCAGTTTGCCCACATTCCATCAAGCAGGTCCTGCTTGATAACTGATCCTCATCACCAAGCGATAAAACAGTCTCTAGGATGACATTCTTGAACTGAAATACCTAAAATCAGATTGTTTGAATTGTCATTGCGTCATGATTGAAGATTCACATTCATCTCTAACACATTCAGCCATCAACACTACTGAATGTATAAATAAATAATTTCCACACGATTTTAACTTTATAGTTAATTTCCATACACGAAACTGTAAATTTTCATCGGATAATCCAATTAAATTAACTACTTTTGATGCTGAACGTGACAAATGATAATCAAAATGAATATTTAATGTATAAAT
Organism: Meteorus cinctellus; assembly: GCA_030523045.1. Taxonomy (NCBI): domain Eukaryota; kingdom Metazoa; phylum Arthropoda; class Insecta; order Hymenoptera; family Braconidae; genus Meteorus; species Meteorus cinctellus. The sequence continues at coordinate 138,385 of JAPYZF010000164.1, forward strand.
AATATAATATTTCTAATTATGAATAAATTTTATTCATATTTGTGAAAGATGTAGGAATTTTCATTTATCGTGTCAACAGTCACGTTTACACATAATAAATATTACTTTTTCGACATGAATGGAGTTTAAAAAGAATTTCACATAGGCTCGACAGGACGATCAATAGTTAGTATATATTTATAGACGATGTCAAGTGTCACGAGAATCTTGACCTATTTCGATTATTAAGCACCAAGTCATGTTGATGATGACCGGAAAAAGAGAATTAAGGAATAACTCAAAGAGATCGAATGATTCCCAGTTGGTGGTACAGCTAAAGGATTTCTCCAAGAGGAATTTCACCTCGTTATTTCTCTTTTGATATTACTACAATCCTTATTCATACCAGAATATATGAAACGCAATGCGCCACGTGCTGCTATTATTAAGTGGAAGACTATACTTCACCTGACACGTGGCAGATTTTTTTCCGATTACACAAAGGTAAGTGGACTTGACTTTCTGACATGGTATGGGATTATCACGAGATCAATTCGACCCAACGAAAACGCACGCAAACGTTATGGAATTATTTCCACCCTTTCATAATGCGCATCAACCCTATCGTAGCTGATTCTATTTTCGGATTATCCAATCATTTCATAATTTTCCATCTTTTATCAATGATCTAAAATTGTCCATTGGCCAAGCATGTGACTATGTCTGATTGAAGTTCCTGTTTATCATTCTCCAATTTCTGCATTCACAAAATAAACGGAGAGTTCAAACACAAAATTAATTCCAAACTCAAATGGTGCTGAAAAAAATACATAACGACAATTTACATTGAATAATATCTCGCATAATTACTCTTTGCTAACATACCTGAAGTCTTTATGATGTTCATCGCAAATTCTACGTTATAAATAAATGAAGAACATCATTTACATCATACGCATTTGGAATTAATGTATCGACAGAGCGTAGGAAGCGACTTTGAGTCAGATCATGCTAGACTTGTCATAAATTTGGACATCATTTCATCTGCGACAAATTACCTGTCGTGTAGATGACTGGTTTAAAAGGTAAAAGTAAAAAAATCATCAATATCAGACTCACCTGTATATCTATTGACTCTGTCCGCATGGCGTCACTACAATCGACTCTCCAAGCAGTGATAACTATGCACATGCGCTAACCATTGACGGATAAGAGATGAGTCCACGCCTCCACATTATCATGTACTCGGTCCTGAAGCTCCAAGAGCCATAAGAGTGGGGATCACAACGTTCGAGGACGTACGCCCTCGGCAATGACGTCATGAAGTTAGAATCAATAGATGTTCCTCTTGCCCTTGGTCCCTACCACCCCTAACAGCTCTATCCCCACTGGTTATTTCACAGTTCCAGTATGAGCCATCCTAAAGGACACACCGAGAGTGCTTTCAGTGCGGGGAGGTCGCCGCAACGCTTGGGACGGTACGATAATACGCTGGTTATGCATTACCCCGAGTGAAAAATAGGGGTTTATATTATATTAGACATACATGAAAATACCGAAATTAATTTAAAAGCCATTGGAACAATTCGGAAAGTTATTGTTTTTTGATTTGGAATGTTTGTAATTGTTTTATATGAATTTTTTGATCATTGATTTAGTGATCAGTAGTCGGTTAAGTGTTTGGAAATGAAAGTCGAACTTATATAATCAAAATTTTATTGAAAAGTGATTTGCAAAAACTAATTCTACACCTTCGTGTTGTTATATCAATGACAGATCAAGTGAAAACACCTCATCAATTGGTAAGTTCATCACTAGATTTTGTTACTTTCAGCACTTTATTGAAATCTCTGTATGTCGTAGCTTTTCACTAGGGATAAAGTCGACTATAATTATTAAAGTTTAAGGACAAGTTAGAAAATTCTGCGATCATGCAATTCGGTGAAGTTACGTATTTAGCTGAAGTGCGAAAATATTTATAATTCAAGCTTGGTAATCGCTAGGAGTTGTCTGGTCCCAGTTGTCTGCCGTCGGCAGAAAGTGGTGATTCAATATTCATGTTAATGATGGGTAAAAGGGTGGTAAAAGGGAAAATTCATAGGTTGATGTAAGGGGTTTGATAATGATGATGGTAGTTGCAGGAAGCTGATCAGACATAAGCATCATTGAAGATTAACAGCTGAGTTGGACTGGTGGGGCTGATAAAGATCACGTCACCCAAGGACTGGGTTTCGCGAAGGAAGAGCAGCGCGAGGTTGGGCGAAAATCGATGGCCATCAGTGCCCATGGGCGGCCTCGCGTTTAGGACGAGAAATAGTCCCTCCCAGAAGACCTCGCTACGGTGGGGTGATTGCTGCCCCCCAAATATTAACCCACCGGTGTCGTCGTCCACGCTGAAGGACCGTCATCAAGAAATGCCACCGGTACCTGTTTGAGGCTGTCCCCCGCTGTTGCGTGATTGTACCCCGCGGGGATTTCAGAGGTACATGATTAATTTGCAAAATTCGTTGTACCCACATTCATTTTGTAGTTGAAATCGCTTATAGATTATATAACTACAACAAGTAAAAAGAAAAAAGAAATGAAAGAAAGAAAGAAAAAGATACATTTGTTCGCTATAAAAAAATCCGCAGTCATCCTCTGTGTGTCACTATGCAAAAGAACGGACTTCTTGTGGTCATCTCAGGTTTCCGAACATCCCTAAATCAGATCGCATACCAAATATTTGGGATCTCCGTCTTCGTCAGCTTCAACTTTCACCAGTTGATCTCAACACACCCAAGATGATTAACGTTGCTGGTGTTGTGTCAATTGGACTATTCTACGTTTTAATTTTGGGCGTTGGAATATGGGCTGCGCGAAAAAAAGAGGCGGGCAACGATTCCGAGGAGGAAGTGATGTTGGCTGGCCGATCAATAGGCTTATTCGTTGGTATCTTCACAATGACAGCTACATGGGTTGGCGGTGGATATATCAATGGCACTGCCGAAATCATTTACACCAAGGGTCTAATTTGGTGTCAAGCCCCGTTTGGTTATGCCCTTAGTCTGGTTTTTGGTAAATAATTATTTTATCAACGTTTGTCAATTTCATTTCTGTTTATTTGTATAAGTCAACATTCCAAGTTGAAATTGCTATTCAGGTGGGATATTTTTCGCTAACAAGATGCGACAGCAGGGGTATATCACCATGTTGGATCCACTCCAGGATGCATTTGGCGAGCGAATGGGTGGACTACTATTTTTACCAGCTCTATGTGGCGAAGTATTCTGGGCAGCTGGAATATTAGCTGCACTAGGTGCTACAATTGCTGTCATAATCGATATGGAACACAGTCATTCAATCATGTTCAGCGCGTGCATTGCCGTATTTTACACCCTTTTTGGTGGACTCTATTCCGTTGCTTATACAGACGTGATACAACTTTTCTGCATTTTTGTCGGACTGGTAAGTTAATCAAATATCCACCATTCAATATCGCTAGGTACATCAGATTATTATTGATGGAAAGAAGATCAACTGAATCCTACAATAAGAACCCATAAAAGGATCTCAAGTCAGACCATTGTTGCATTTTAATCCACGAATACGTAAAGTCACAAATCATATTCGACTTGTTTTCACCACCTCATGCTTATTCGGGATTGTGAAACCTTTCAAGTCACCCCAATTTGCTGACATTTTATCAGCACAAGCCCTCCATCGTGTAACTTTCATTCATACAAATCCTATAATCAAATCCAAAGTTGAAGACTTACACATTTCTTCATATCTATTATTGCAGTGGATGTGTATTCCTTTTGCGTGGATGAATTCAAAAGTTGCACCATTGAGTTCTATGGAGGTCGATTGGATTGGTGAAATTAAGCCCAATGAATATTGGTCTTACTTGGACTATGGTCTTCTCCTCATCTTTGGTGGTATCCCTTGGCAGGTTTACTTCCAACGTGTCTTATCATCAAAGACAGCTGGTAGAGCTCAATTATTGAGTTATGTTGCTGCTGTTGGTTGCATTCTCATGGCAATACCACCAGTTATCATTGGTGCAATTGCAAAAGCGACTCGTGAGTATTCCAAATTTATTCAATACTATTTACGTTTTATTTTACTTTGTATTGATGACATAGTGGGCATTCTTTATATTTTTTGTATTAAACGAAGACATTTTATATAATATTTGATAATATTCCACTTAATTCATGTGAAACTGAAAATAAACTTCGTGTCTCGCACCTCAAAGCATCCAGTTTGCCATGGTGTATTGAATTAGTTCTGGTCCGTTCATCGACCCTTAAGAGAGAGGGTAGAACGATGAATGTCAGAAAATATACCCCAAGCATTTGAGGCTACTTGACATTTATTGGGGACACTGGTGAATTAGCTTCGCAGGCGCGAAAAAAACGGATAGAAAATAGAGGGGCAACGATGGTGGTTGAGAATAAAAAGGGGATTTTCTATTGGCAATAATGGTGTGAGATACGAACATGTGGTCGATGCGTTCTCTCATTCTAATTCTAAACAAAGGCATTCCTATATGTAATTCTGGAATTGTTATAAGAATATTCGCGATTACAGAAACATGATGAATAATTTGTTACATTAAATTCCAATGGTCTACATGTTACAGCATGGAATGAAACTGCATACACTGGACCATATCCACTTAGTGAAGCAGAAACGAGTATGATCCTGCCAATGGTTTTGCAATACCTTACGCCCGATTTTGTTTCATTCTTCGGATTGGGCGCTGTGTCTGCAGCGGTAATGTCATCAGCTGACAGCAGCATTCTATCTGCTAGCTCAATGTTTGCACGCAATGTCTACAAGCTGATCTTTCGACAGAGGGTAAGTACCATATGATGCAGCAAATAGTTAATTTGATGATGCTGGTATTAGTTTGAAGTAGAATATTAGATATGTAACATGTTTTACGATAAATTTAGGCTTCGGAAATGGAGATAATCTGGGTGATGCGTGTCGGCATCGCAATAGTTGGGGTTTTAAGTACAGTGATGGCCCTGACGATACCATCTATTTATGGACTGTGGTCAATGTGTTCGGACTTGGTCTACGTCATCTTATTTCCACAACTTCTAATGGTGGTTCATTTCAAAGAGTATTGCAATACTTATGGTAGCCTTGCAGCGTACATTATAGCATTGCTAGTGAGATTGACAGGTGGTGAAGCAGTGATAGGTCTCCCCGCGTTAATACATTATCCAGGCTATGATGACGAAAATCAAGTTCAAACATTCCCATTTCGAACAATGGCAATGCTCATCTCATTGATAACATTGATTGGTGTGTCTTATGGGACACAAGTTGCCTTTTTAACCGGACGATTGGCACCAGGCTACGATGTCTTCAGGTGTGTTGTTAATATACCTGAAGATGTTGAACGCGTCGGTCCTGATCCAGCTGAAGGTGAACAAATGGCAGTTCTTGCTGCTGGAGTTGGAAGGCTCTATGGCAGTAAGGACGAGTCGAACGGACGAGTCAATCCAGCGCTCGAGCCGGACTATGACATGGATCCAGGGTATGAGGTTACTGGAACTACGACTGGTGTTGGTGGTGGTGGTGGAATTGCTAATAATTCAGCGCCACATGCTGTCAACTCAACACACCAGCTGCATTCCAGCACAGCCTTTTAATTTACCCAGTTCCATGATCACAAGCTGTGACCAACAATAAGTGCGGTGACACGGTATCAACGCTTTTATTCATCATTCCCATTTACCTTGTTCATATAAATTCAAATCAAACATTTACACATTCATCGATATTCAGTTTTAATCAACACACATACTGTCATTCATTTTATTTATTCTACAATCCTTTTGATTTATTGTTTTTCATCCATAACTGTACCGTGTCACCAATTAGGCCTAGTGATCTCCTTGTTTAATTTCTTGATATATATACATGGATTAAATATAAATGTTCATATTTAAGAGTCTACCAGTCTGCTTCGAGGAAAGTAATAAATAGATATTGAGAAACAGCATCGATCGCTGCCGATCCGTCCGCCAGATTAACTCAGCCCTTCAAGTATAATCAATGATAAATAATTCCCAGTAGAATTTAGCCCTACATCGACGGTATCAGCAAAGAATTGATTACAATTTCATATTAAACACACAAAATTTCTATTTTATCATATAAAAAATATAAAAACACCAAATGTTCTTCCCCCCATTGCTCATTTTATTCATTCCAAACATCATCATTTACATTCATCAGCATTAGTAGAATAAAATAATTGTGAATAGTGTGTGAATTTAATGAATAATGGGCACTTATTCAGTAAAGTTATCGAGATGCTGACCAAACAATTGGATAACTGCAGCATCTGGCCAGATTGATTATCGCAGCGATCATGTTATGTTTACTATATTTAGTGTGTTTCAAGATTAAATGTGAGAGATGGAAGAGATGATATAGAAAAAAAAAATAAATATATGTATATGTATATACGAAGTTAATTGATCGCAGAAAAATGGCAGAAGCCAATTAGAAAAGACTGATTGACCAATGTCAGTCTCATGTACACGTACCTTGAGCATATATGTATATATTATGATACATATACATGCATGGTGATCCATATTAATTTTTTATCAGAGAATAATCAATAAAAAAATTAAAATGGAACACTTTATTTACACATATTTGTGCGTTATTGTTGTATTATTAGAGCAAACGAAAATTAGATCTCAATATTAAATATAAGATATATCATCGTTGTTATCTCCATTCTTGTTGTTACGTTCCATTTAATTCATATCTGCTGTAACACCTTGACAAATTATTAAACCTGTTATTTTTACACTTTCTTTAACAATGAAAAGTAAAATGTCTTTTTCAAAAACAATAAATTGATAATTGTATGTGAAAAAAAATGCAACGAGAGTGAAAATGAGAATTATAAAATGTGAACAGCACAGATGGATCATGAATGGTTGATGTGTTTCAGAGTCATTGATAATAAAAGCTCGGACCAAATAAACAATGACACAGTATGAAACAATGTAATGTTTGTTTATTGTTAATTGTTGGTTAAGAAAACAAATGTGAAGTTAAAGACAGTTGGAAAATGTAATTTGTTGTAAAGGATCGAAGCGGAACAGACGAGTTGTGGCGATGATTGTCCATCGTAGAATATTTCGGTATCAGACAGTGACGAACGATGAGAGACAGATGAGTGAAACCTGCTAGGTATAATAACAAAAAAAAATTGTTTTTTTTCTTTTATCATTCAATCATTCGCTAGTGCAGTAATTTGTTACCACAATTCTCCAACGTCATATTTAATGCTAAGCAAGTTACAAATCATTATCTACACTTTCACCCACTATATATCCTACGTATACCTATCAGTTATATACCAATTTGTCTATTACATAAATTCAATAGTAAAACCAAAAATAATTACACATTGTCACAGGTGGTATACCAGTTGTCTACCGGTCACCTGACTGTCTCTCATTGGGTGCGTATTCAAATACCAAATTCAAATACTTCTTCAATATCAATAAAATAATAAATGTGATTAAAATAATCGCGAATATGTCAAGGTGCTGTATAAAGAAAAAAACAATATAAATATGGACGGCAACCTACATATCAATTATTATTACATTGTGAAGAAAAAAAATAAAAATCATTTTACAATGCAATAACGGAACATAATACATATCGAAAAAATTGTGCTATATTATTTATTCATTTATTTTTCACATGATTAATCATGTTCATATATATATGTAATAATCTATAAATAAATTAATAAATGAATATATATATATATATAAATACATATATATATATATATATATGTGCATCTATGTATATAATAATCAATGTCAGAGAAAGTAGACGGTAGTAGTGGAGAAATCATCGAATTTCAGCATCGCATGATGAGAGAGGTGGATTCTTTCGAATTATGGATGGAAATAGATAAAATGAATTGAAAATGTTTAGAATTATAAGCAGATACATATGAAATTATGACGAAGGAAAAAACGAAAATATTTAAGAAATAAATAAATAAACAAAACGATATAAAATCGGCTTTCAAAATGACCCGAGTACATAATCAAGCTCTTTAGAGTGTATTGATAATCACCCTGCATTCATGAAGAGTACCATAATAGATGGGGTCATGTAAAATTACAAAAGACAGCTATGGTTAGAGAAAAGATAAAATATTTATATGCATATTTCAAGATGTATGATTGATGTGTTGGACAAAACAGAACTTCTCGATTGTAAATGTTAAAAATAAATGGTGTATAAAAAAAAGTTTTTTTTTGGTTATTATTTATTTATAAAGTTCTAGACTCTACTACGATTGGGTTGGTTTCTTTTTTTTTTGTATTTGATTGGAGCTGAGTTTATTGGTGATTTCAACTGCGTTAGAATGAGTAGTGAAATAAGACCTCTCACTTATTCATGTGTCCCCAGTATTTGTGCCGAGGCAATCGATGCATCGATCGGGTTCCCCACCCTTTATTATTTCAACCGTCGCCCTTATCCTCGATGGAACCCGTAGGTGAATTCCTTGTTTTTATACTTTTATATTGAATAGAAATATTAATTTTATAGTTGTACGTAACATGACTTTTGGTTTTGGTTTTTAGATTAGACTATAAAATAATACAAATTCATAAATTTGTTTTTATCGTAGCTGTTTTATTAGTACAAAAAGCGTCTTTACAGAATAAATAAGTCGCTGGCTCTAAAGATATTTTAAAGGATGAATGAATAGGAGTGAAGGAATTCTCCATTAATAAAAGCACATTGTCCAAGTACCTAAACAAAATTTGTCATGGGTTTTTTCACCATTTTAAGACATTTCTTTTTCTTTTTCATCTTTTAGAATCCATTACTTTCTCCGAATTTTGTACAATAATTAACGTACTCTATTCTCGTATATTTCTTCATCGATGATCTTCTTCATCACTTGATGTGACTTTAGGAGCCGTTTTCGACATGAAAGAAAATGTGTAAAACATGAATTGCTCTGGAATTGCGCGTGATACAGTTTGGAATGATATTGTGGCATTAGCATGATCGTCAAGCCGTGTGAAAATTAGTATTGGTAACCGCCATTGCTCGCGTAATTTTGTCCACCGTTGTTCGAAGGTGCTCCGTAACTGGCTGAGGGTTGTGCGGGGGCTCCATAATTGCCGGACGGAGCGCTGCCACCGAATCCGCCGCCTTGTCTATGTACAATACATTTCCAAATCATTTTTATTCACAGAAATCATGATGATTGTTGTCATTAAGCTTTTCTGTACTCACCCGCCACTGTATCCACCACTAGATCCACCAGCAGAAGGTGCTCCGTAGTTGGATGATGGTCTTTGAGCACCACCACCGACATTGCCACCTGATGGCGCACCATAATTTGAAGATGGTCGCGATGGTGCTCCATAAGATGATGATGGTCTTCCACCGCCATTACCGAAACTTCCACCACCTAGACTGCCAAATCCACCACCGTTTGATGGTGCTCCATAGCTAGAAGATGGTCTTGATACCGCTCCGAAATTAGATGGTGATCTTGATGGAGCTCCATAATTAGATGATGGTCTTGATGCTCCTCCATTACCTGACGGTGCGCCATAACTTGATGATGGTCTTGGTGCTCCATAATTAGATGATGGTCTGCCTGCTCCACCACTGAATCCACCGCCAGATGAGAATCCACCTGATGAAGGGGCACCATAACTTGACGAAGGTGCTGTGGAATAATGAATCACAAATTTCCTCAAGAGTTGATGCTTTTTTTTCCTGGTGATCCATTTTAAATTCTATTTAATTTATTTCCTTACCAGAAAAACCACCACTAAAACCGCCATTTCCACCGGAACTTGGTGCACCATAACTGCCAGATGGAGCAGCTGCTCCGAAATTGCCACCTCCACTAGACGGTGCGCCATAACTTGATGATGGTTGTCCACCACCAAAGCTGCCACTTCCACCTGATGGTGCGCCATAGCTTGATGATGGTTGTCCACCACCAAAGCTGCCACTTCCACCTGATGGCGCACCATAGCTAGAAGATGGTGCACCACCAAAACTTCCACCTCCAGCTGATGGAGCACCGTAACTAGACGAAGGTGCCCCACTACTGAATCCACCTAAGAAAAAAATTATAACTATCAATCCTCTATCATTTAACATCTCTTCTTCAATTCCAATTTTGTATCATCAATGACTGACCACCAAAACTGCCACCGGAAGGAGCTCCGTAGTTAGATGATGGTCGTCCACCACCTGATGGAGCACCATAGCTTGATGATGGAGCACCACCGCTATAACCACCACCACCACCACCACCACTTCCACCACCTCCTCCTAAGTTTGGTGTCCCATAACTCGTTGATGGTGGTAGATAATTACCAGACAATGGTGCTGAAATGTAATTCGTCTTTTGTTAGTAAATTGTTCATACTCTTTAAATTAACAAAATAATTAATGAGCAGAATAATTGAAAGATTTAATCACATTCATTTGAATATTGGTGATAGCAAATGATTAAAAAATGATTAACAAATTATCCGGAAATGTAAAAAAAAAATAATAGCAGATTGGACGTTCAAACATTTGGATACTCTGACACTTTCTCCTTCTACTGCTCTCTACCCCGCTCTTTCCTACTCTCTAGTCTAATATAACGTGCATAAGATGGTGAAAGTCAGTGTGACTATGCGCTCGCATGTTTCTTCATGTCACGATCACATTGCACGGCGCTACTCAACGGCTGTATCTCTTTCCATCAATCATCATTGATGATCATCATCATCATGACTCCCAGTCGCATATTTTTTTCTCAGAGTGAGCATTCAGTCACGATTGTTCACTATGAGGATAATTTACTTCGTGACTTGTCACCACCCCCTATTTTATTGTCCTTGATAATAATGTGAGATCCGTACAATCGATATTAAATTTCATGAAACGATTGTGAATGTATTAAATAAATAGATAAATATAAATATCAACAAATTCAAAGTCTTTTTTATAAAATTAATGTTTTCATTCATCAGACATTGAAAGATTATTTTTGCAGTTAAGATTAATTTCATTTCGACCCCAAAACCAAACAATTTCCTGATTCTATAAAATACAAAAATTGACTTTATGTGATTGTTAATTAAATTTTTTTCATTAAATCGTCTGTGAAATTTTAATAGTTTATATATAGAACCTTCGGAAATGTTGAGATTGTTAAAATGTGATTGTAATCATTAATTAAAATTTCTTTAATTTATTAAACTGACAATTTAGTCAAAAGAAAAATAATTAATAAACAATTTCCTGAACTTATTTACCTTCAGCGATGCACAACGGCAACAAAAGTGACGTTGCAATAGTAGAAATGGCCAAATGGGCCCATTTATTCATGATTTTCATATTAGTGTTCACTAAAACGTTGAAATTCGCGCACAATTGAAAAAAAAAACCAATTCTAAATTTCTATAATCCAATAACTTTTTTTGTTGATTAAAAAAAAATATTAATAATAAAATTGTGTATAATCTTCACAGTTTTTGGGCCTGAGAGTTTGTTACACACTGTGCGTTGCCGCGAATAGCTCTAACATGATTCAAACAACGAGGATGGGTTCTTATATATAGTCAGTCAGTCGTTTTGGAGAAAGTCCTCAAGAAGGTGCAAGAGGATGTGCCGCCAATGTGCTACCAGACTCCAAAGTAAATTGTTGAGGGGGGTGATGATAGTGGTAGGGATTATAAGCACCAAACATCAAGCGATAGTCAGACAGAGTGGGGAATTAGCTAGGCCCACACGTCATAATCTTGGGACCACTGACATCAAATAAAGTGGGAGAACACAGCTGCTGGGTCTGACCCTGGTCATAAATCACTTTTTTCCTGCACCCGCACGCGACCATATTAACCAATATCATCTTGAGTGTTCTCATTAAGTTATCAAATTAATTTCGACAGAACATTGATGCATTATAAAATGGCGATCATTAACAAAACGAACTTTTAGTTCATATGCATTATTGCAACATTATGTGAATTTATTTAAAGATTTATTTAGTTCAGTCAATCAATTTTATATTTTATATTTATTTATTGCATTGCAATGAGATGAATAGAAAAGAAAGAATTTTTAATTGTGGATTAATTTATAAAATTAATGAATTAAATAAAAGTACATGGTCAGCATCAATATTTTGACAAATATTTACTGAGTTGTTTAAGATGAAATAATTATAATTAATGACGGTGAAATCGTTGCACGAATTAGTAATTATTGTGTTATATTGTAGATGTAATAACAATACATATGAATTTTTATGTTCAATGACCAAACCACGATTACAATTTGAATTTTTTTCTTTTTTCTCATGGCATTGTTCACGCAGAATAGAAAGGTACAGACCGCATGTAGTTTCCTGGAACAGCAACTAATTAGAACCATTCATGATGTATTGAATATATTTACAAATATAATTTCACCAGTGAAAATAAAAATTATCAGTAAATTCCATTTCTAATATATAAACTGTTTATATTGCTAATAAAGAAAAGGGATATAAACTCGGTCCACCATTGAAAATATTGTTTATAATTAATCATATTGTAAAACATGGACATTAAAATAAAATTCGTTGTTCCATAAAAATTATTAAATTATATTTATAATAATGCAATCATAAAGTGTGCAAATAAAATATGAGCATGAAGACAAAAAAGAACTGCAAAGTGAAGAGGATCAACGTTCGTTTATTGTCGTTGATGAATGTGCTACGATGCTGGAACACAAAATGCCTCAAGCGTTTTGTCATCTTTCAATTCTTGATTCCATCATAGTTGAAGAAAAATTTATTTATTTAATATTAATATCGTTGATATTTTATTTTTCTTCTTTATATATTTTTTTTATGTTTCTGATGGATAACTTTAGAATTTTATTTTGTTTCAGTGAATAGGTTTGTTCTGGTTTTTACCATTTTTTTTTTTTTTTATGAATGAGTTCATGTGTATGCAACCAACTGGTGGTCGTAATGGTGAGCCATGAAGAAAAGCGAAAGTCAAATCGTCTACCTGTATGTATATTGGCTGACGTACAACTTGCGCGTGTGTGCCATTGTAAGGCCCCATCTTTGCCCCAGATAATTAATATCCGTAGCGGAGTAGGGGATTTCTGTGTGAGACGTCGTGCCCCTGCACACAAGAATTGCCATCATGTGCCAGCGATTACTTCACTGACGATGTCGGTATTCTAATTGATTAAAGGGATTATTATTGCGGTTAGAGATGAATCGCATCTGATGATCGAAGATGTTTTCAAGTGGATTGATCTAGGTTAAGATGAATTACGCAAAACATTTCGTGAGAAACGGTCGTTATTGTAGGACGTTTTGAATGTATTTTTTTAACACAAATGGCAAAGTATTAAAAATTGATTTCATGGTGAATTTATCATTTTGAAATATTAAATACCAACATTTTTGCATTAAATATAACATCAAAACCGGATTTGCACAATAAAAATCACTACATACAGATATTTTTAAAATACAAAATATGACCTTAGATGTCATATTTTTTTTGTTATTATTAACATTCAATTCAATCCATAAGTGAGAGGAATAGAAATGATGATAAATATAAATATGGGTGAAGGCAATTTGGACCACTCACAAATGCTTCATCTCAGTATTTTATTATATTATTTGCCATTCATTCATCTTGCGTTTATGTCTTTGAATTTAAAAATCCATCGTATGAAAATCATTTGTTGGAAATATTGTACGTGAATTGATTATTATTTTTCTTGTGAATATTATTTTTCTTGTTGACTTACAAATATTAATATAAAATTGTAAAGATATGCATTCATGTGTTTACACTTGAAGATGAATAATAACAGAGAAGGCTCATATACTTATATATGTTTAGACATTTATTCCTATTCATTATCACAATAATGATTCGCGTGAGATGGAGTTAATGGATGAATGCGCATCCGATATTTTGTGTGACGAAAGCGAACAAATCGTTTCTCACCATACATACAAAACATATGTACTTATAGTTGTATAGAGCATGTCTGAGGTGAGGTAGATTACTTATTGTGCAATTTTTTTCTTTTATAATAATAAGAAATGATTAATTAAAGAAATTTTTATGGATAATTTTTATTTTTCATCCCTTTATATTATTTAAATTGATATTATTTAATGTTATATTAAAATTTTGATTATCAATAGAATTAAATTAGTTTTCATTATTATTAATATTAATTAAACTAATGAATAATTATTTTATGATTAAGATTAATTAGTTTGATAAGATTGAAATGTATTTTTGTTGATTATTTGCAAAGATGTTTATGACAGAATTAAAATTAAATTATATTGTTGGATAATATTATTTTTCTGTGATGTGTTATTGGCAATAATGTTTATTATGAAAGAAAAGAAAATTGTAGGAAATGAAGAAAAGATAATGTAGTGAAACACTGGAGATATCAATGGCAAATATGAAATATTAGTTTTATAATTCATTGGAAATTGAAATGCTGAAAGAACCCCAAGGATGAGTGGAATATAATATGAATCGAAAATTACAACAAATTTTTTTGATAAAACAAAAGAGAGCGAAAGTGATATTCCATCAGAGATAATATAACTAAAACCAGTTCGTCCTTGGTTGCGAATGGGTTGTTCGAAGGCTGCATGCTCCATTGAAGAGATGTTTTTACCTTGTGTGAAAGGAGACCATAATAACAACCGTCATATGCGGATTTATTTTCTCTTTTTGTTTTTATTTTTTAATTTCATTATTTTAAAGAAAAGAAAAAACACGAAAGAAAGAAATAAAGATTTAATATTTATTTGAATGATTTTTATTTTGATATTTCGATGAAATATTGAAATAAGTGAAATTATAAATTTGAATAACAAATTTTTTTATTTTCATTAAATTGAGGAGTTTCCACTTATTTCTTTTTTTTGAATTAATTTTCTTAACTATGTTTATGTATGAACAGCAATAGTTCAATAAGAAATAGCAGAACACTTTCACTCTCTGGTGATGCTTCTCTGCATGTGATCAATTGTCAAAGATCAAATGGGTGAAAGCACGCATGAAACGCATTAGATTATTTGACATATCATAAGTTGTTTCACTCGAATATTTTTTTCTCATACTTTCTCCATTTCTTATTTATTTCATATACCTATACAAAAATTTAATAATTAAATTACTACAGAATTATTTAATTCACTGATGAGAAGATGTAACAATAGAAAAAATGTTAGAGTTGAAGGAAAAGAAAAAGGTCATTTCATGAATTCTTGAAATTCAGCTATTGCTGGAAAGGGTTAAGGCTACGCAAGAATACAAAATGGGCGTAACTAAATCGTGGGTGGCGGGCGTGGTTTATTGGATCAATAAAATGAATTGTGAGCGGGGATAAAATTGAGAGGAGGAAGATGAGGAGAATTATTCTAAAAAGAGTGAAGCAGAGAAGTGGGGAAATAGTCAAGAACTGCTCCAAAAAGTGCATGGCCTCTATGCCAAACCGCATCGATCTCTCTACACTTCCCCTGCATTTTTATATCTATCATCAACTCTTCAACACATTGTCCTAAAGTGCCCTATGGTTTTATTCGAAATATCATCACTGTCTTTATTAAAAAAAAAATAATACAAATTCCACTTTACAATACTTGAATTGGTCATGATAAAACCTATCTAAATTACCTTTTTAATCTCTTCTTTAAATAATCCCTGATGAATTAAATGTTGTTGATTTTTTTTTGTCATAAAGATGAAAAAGAGATTATTAGTTGTACCCCTTAGTTAAAATTTTTAAATAAATAAAAAGTAGCGATACATTGTTGTATTTATGATTTACGACTTTCATGAATATCCTGATTCGACCACGTCATATCAACAAATAGAGGAGAAGCATCTAACAGATAAATCAACACTGCTCGATTGTGCAATGGTTATTTACATGGAGTATATTATAATGGTCAATGCAAATATATAATTTATCATAAAAATATTGAAGAGGATGACTCTACAATTGCTTTACAATTATTCAATTAATATTTAATCTGTATAAAATCAAGCAGAATTTAATTGCAATAATTATAATTTCTATATTTATATTTATCACTGTTATTATTTTTATTATTTCATAAAATTTATTTATATAAAGTGACATAATGTTACATGTCCAATAAATTTTCATAAAATGTTGATGTATTTATAATTTATTATTAATCTTTTTTGTTTAATATAAAATTGGAACATCCAAAAACTTTTATAAAAATATCTTTCAATCAATAACAAATATATTTTTATTGCGAGTTGCATTTCTAATTCAACTTTTATATAACATTATTTAATTCCACCTTTTCTCAAAGGTGCAGATGAACAGTGATTTGTGTAGCATCGATATCATTTGGTGAAGAAATAAACACGTGCCAATACCAATTTGGAACACATCGCTATTCAATTGTAAGTATACACCAACGTCAAGTATTTCATACAGTACCATAGGTAATTTTCAAACGTATTGAGCGAAAGTAAAGGCCCTGACCGGTTCTTATTTTATAGGTAACATGTCCGACTAAAACTTCGCAGTTAATTTATTTCTTTTTAAATAAATTCTCCATTTTTGTTTTATCCATTGAACAAATACATTTAACAAACGTTTAATTCATTACCAAATTATTTTTAATTAATTTCAGGTTATAATTGTGAATTTTATTTATTTAAAGTTGAATAGAAAAAAAAAAGGCTGATATTGAGAAAGATATGAGGGAGACGTATAAATATTATTCTTGTTTATACCCAGATGACCGTGGCCTACGTTGGATCGATTTCATATAAGTACACCCTTCAACTTTACTCTCTGATTATTTCACTTTATTCTGTCATTTAGAATTTTCTTGAGGTAAAGTTGTATATTACATATGAGAAGCAAAAGATAAGACGTGATCAGATTATTTGATGTGAATTGATGCGAAAACCTGAACGAGACGAGATAAATACAGCAGGGTCACGTTTACGGGATCGATGGTGATAGGAGAAAGGTTTTCAGGTCGATATAAATAATATAATAAATGTCAAGATTGAACCTAACATGATTTTATCCATGTTGAATAAAAAAAAAATACAACTGTGACAAATATGGAAATGTTGGAAAAAAGAGAAAATTTGAATTGTAAATAAATTAATAAAACGTGGAAATAAAATTATTAGAGATTTTTTTTTAGTACTTTTATTGAATAATATCAAAATAGAAATGCATTGGACAGTATCGTGACAAAACGTGATGTGTTATACTAACATGTGTAAAATTCGTGTATTTTATACACTTGATTACTATATTTAGTTAATCTATCAACGAAGTCACGCTAAAATTATTGATTTTTAGATTTTTTATTATCATAACACAAAACGTGTTGTAAAATTGCCCTCTATGAATAAATTATGGATTGAGAAAAAAAAAGGAAAACAATTCATTGAGAATGAAAGTAGTGTTTATACGATACTATTATTATATATTCACGCGTAATAAACTTTAACGAACGCGTAAACTTTACTTATTCATTGTGTTACAAACAGAAAATAGTTTGCATCATTTCAACAAATTAATTTTTTCACTTATTGGTAATTCTCTATTATTATCATTAAAAAAGTATTTATAATTATTTCCTCTGTTTTATTCCAATATATATCCAATAATTTTCTATTATTATCGTACAAACAATTTTCTAATTAACAATAATTCATTTATTTTTCAATAATGATGACTTTAGTTTGCCACAGATGAAAATAGAAAGTTTAAATTGAGCAACCGAATTTCTTTGAAAATAAAATTCAATTTCAAGAATTGTTTAATAAATAACAAACGAAATATTATCAACCGTTAATTCAGTTAAGATAATTTTTATTTTAACTGTTTATATATACAAATACTGAATTATTTTATAAAAATACGACATTGTACTCATTCATCCCCCTTTTTCCAATTGACAATTCCCACCCTTGTGTTAAGGATGGCGTACCTAATATAATATTCAAGGCAATTACAATGTTTGCGGATCAAACAGAGGGACTCGTTTCCATTCGTTTCTGCTCGTTCTACTCGTTGTACGCGGAACCGAGAGCGTTTGAACACGCCTAAGGCATACCACGCTTCCACCCTCACCACCAACAATCCACAAATAAAGGGACCATGAGCCCTGTAACACTCATTCAACTCGTCACAAACGACGGTGGACATTCTTCAACCAGTTTTACCTGTCTCTTTTATTTCCATTTTATATTTCTTTATTTTCGCAATTCCAACATTATTTTATTTATCAATTGATCGATTTTGCGATCAATAAACAAGTTAAATAATTGCAATAGGTGAAATAAAAATGAACTATTTATTTAGATGTATATAAATATTATTAGTTTGTTAAGTTTCCTGACAACTAACAACATCATATGGATTAAAAGTAGAAACAATTTATGGATGGATCACGAGAATTTATATAAAAAGAGACTGCGGTTACGAAACTTAAGTGTTCTCACGCATGGATCTCAGTCTCATATACAAACCTGATATGCATATCCGTGTATGAGTTTACATTGATGTGAATAATTCTTCTTTCTCTTCTTTTGTATCACGTTTTTCCCATATTTACACCCCAGATGTATATTTTATATACGCACGTGACTCAAGCGCACGTTTCAATTTTTAATTGCAAGCTTGAGGGACGTACTCGTAAGAGGGCGCACCTTGCACTTATATTGCGCGACTATTGCATTATGGTGTGTTACAACGTACATTGAACACCATACACATTTATATATAGTGTAAACGATGGACTTGCACATTGCAATACTATTACTTCACTCATCCACTCATCACTCTCATCACATACGTGTTTCATCTGTAATTGTCTTTATAACTAGTAGAGATAATTGATTTATCAGTGGAAATTTAGTTTGTGGCACTGATTATTTTTGTGTATTGTGCAAAAGTTTGAGAAATTATTTTCTATTTTATTTTTTATACTGTAATTTATTTATTTAATATTTATTATTTCAGCTAATGGAATTTATTACAATGATGAGTTTAATGTTTTGAAGATGATTTTGATTTACTAATATTATACGAATTGAAGAATTTTATTGAAATAAAACGTTTTCAGTGTTAAAAGTGATAATAATTATATAAATGGAACGAAAAATTCCATTCAAAGAGAAAGGAATTGAAATAATAAAACTAAAATGATTGACAGCGTAAAGGAATAATTTATTTAATAGAATAAAAATATTTCATGTGAATAAAGAATTCAATTATTGTGATCGAAGTCCTTGATCAAATTGAAAGCAAAAGAAGAAAATGTAATTATTATAAAAGATTTGTTTTGTTATGAATGAAACAAAAGAATAAAAGAGAAAAAGATTTTCAATTAGAGGGGAAAGAAAATTTACAATTGAATTCTTTTTCCAATTTAGTATTCAACTTGGTTGCTCTACGCTCAGCGACATCTTTCTTACCCAGAGTTTCGAACCATATCACTGAAAACGAATGTAGAATATCATACAGGACTCGTTTGGAAAGGAACAATAATAATCTGAGTGTAACAGAAAAGATTAAAAATTTTGTAATCTTCATTTCATGTACTGAATGTTTATTTCTCAAGATGCTGAAAACAAACAAATAAATAAAACAGTTTGAAGAAGACAAATAGAAAGGCAATGGTTATTGGGTCGCAACAGTGTTGTGACTTCCCATTCTCTACCTCCTCTCACACAACTAAAACTACAACTACTACTATTACAATTCAATTATGTCAAGCATATTTCTGAATTTTGTCTTCAACGTTGAACAAACGCCACATCGTTCAGTGCCATAATAAGATGCCTCTTATGTATGTCTACACACAGCAATTTCTATTCTTTTGCTTCTTGAATCATTGTGAAAAACATTTTATACATAAACACACATATAAGTGTATAAGTTTGACCGAGAATGCAGGTCACGTCTCGGTGCATCGCACGTAGACGTAACGCGCGTTTAAATATATACGTGTTTTGCATTGTCTTTTTTTTTCTTCCTATATTTACTTCATTCACGTGATGTTCTCGATGATAATTGTCAATGATGGAACGTTAGAAATAAAGAATTTTCGCCACCTTTTTTTTGTTGGATTATTTACAATAGAAATAATTTTATTTAAACAGTTGATGTTGTTGAGAACTTTTCATTAAATGCAAAGTGACAAACATTACTTCATTAAGAATATATTTATTTAATAAATTATATCACAGTCGATGCAGAATTAAATTTAAGAAAAGATTTACAAACAGATTTTTGGTTCTGATAAGAAGACTTTTGCATTTGTTATAAAGTGTTATTGTTATTAATTATTTAAAGACAAATGTGATATTTATATATCAGTACCTATTTGAACCAACTCCCCTTCATCAACAAACATAAATCATTTTAGTATGGGGTGAATTTAAATTGTATTACGACAGATTCTAGTAAATACCATGCATGGGACAACGTACAATTTGGTTGGATTTTAATTTCCTGTCAAGATCCAGACACGCAAGAGACTAAAACGCTTGTGAATAATCAACATGGAACCACACCCGGTTTGAAAACAGAATATTGAACGTCATTGCAAGCTTTAATAATTGCAATTCACTCAGTTAATAGTAAAATAATATTTAAAAAATATTAAATATTAAGGCAAACTTTGATAAAACACTTTTATGTATTTAAAAAAAATAATTTGAGTTGTCCAAAGAGATACTCAGGTTGAAGGACAGTGACACTTGCGCAACATTGGCCTGCAAGCCCTCGAGGGCGAGTATATGTATATATATATGAATATGATTAAGAGTTACAGGTAAGGTATCGACCTGGTGCTAGAAATACCCGCGCAGCATCGACCGCTAGTGATGCTATACCTGTCGCGTCCCCGGGGAACGAGAACAAACGTGAGGGACAAGAGGGATGAGGATGAGGGCGTATACGGGGGTTAGGGGCGGAGGCTGACGCACACAAAACATTCAACCAACCATCGCACTACAATGATATACATGCGCAGTTTACGTTTGCGACCACAACCACCACTGTGAGGGTGGTTGAAGAGGGGTGGCAGCAGCCACGGTGGCGGGGAGAACTTCGTTGACAGACGTTCCAAAGCATCCCCGACGAAGAGACATACCGGGACGTCCCTGCTATCGGGAGCCCATCGGTTTACGTAAGTAAAAAATTTACCTTCTTCATTTCACCCTTTTTTCGTGTCATTTTTAATATTTAAGTTAGTGTATAAAATATTTCTTTTATTTCTTGATAATTATTTGATTGGATAATTCAAATTTATTTCAAGTGTGTATTAAGAGGAAATTAATTAATTAATTAATTAATTTTTATTGCGATTGTGATTATATTGAAGGTAAAAATTAGTGAATTTTGTTTTTGAGATGGGGAAGTAGTGAAATAAGCAATTAAATTGTGAAGTAGTAAATTTGATTATGAGTGTTAGTTTAATTGATAATATTCGTGATTGGTATTATTTTATTGTGTGTTGATAGACAGGATGGGTGGGTGGGTGGAGGACAAAGGTGGTGTGTTGGAGGGTAGTCGTTGATTTTACTCTTTGGTTTCTGGGTCGTCAGGTGCTATGACGGTCGATATTATGCTTTTCGTTCCAGACTCGGTAGAGGACTCGGCTGGAAAGGTGGAGGGCCCGGGGTTTAGTGTAACCAAGGTGGAGCCGTCGGGTGAAAAGAAGGACGGGGACACCACCAACGACGATATAACATCAACCCTGAGCGGCTTACTTGCCGGACTACCGGCGTTGGCGGGGCCCCAACGTCTTGCCGCCACCCTCAGACAAAGGTTTACCGTAAATTCTGGTGAGTTTTTTTATTTTATTTATACTTTTTTCATTACTCATGTGTTCTTCCATCTTCCTGTCCCTGTTCCACAATAGCTCATAGTATGACATTACATAAAAATGAAAATTTGAAATTGAAAATCCACCTGAACAGGAATTATACAGAATAAAAGTTTTCTCTTGGTACTTTTCAAACTGTTATCATCATGAAAGCTCACTTTGGGTAAAAGATAGGAAGATGAGGGTGAAAAGAAAAAAAATTTGTGTGATACCATCATGGGATAGATCCATATCTAATGTGAGCATCGATTCAATGAATCGATATCAGGTACGCCTGATCGAGAGGGGAGCCTTTACCCGGTATCTCAATCTTCAGCAACTCCTCCTGATCAGCAAAAATTGTTATTTCAAGCAGAATTACTTCAATTCGAATGATAATTAAATATATTTATTATAAATACGAAGATATGTAATTTTTAAACTTGCACATAAGTCAATTGTGCTAACCAGGCCGGGCCAGGGCTCACCCTAATCATCCCTTAACACGTCGCGAGAAAAATGATAAAATTCCCAAATGAATTCAGACCAATTCCTAAATGTCTGAGCAATATGATTCCTAACCGTTACGGTTATCTGTTGTAGGTTAATCCTGGCCCGGCCTGATGTGCGCCACTTCGATCACGAGCGCACCATCACCAAATTCCAATTCCGGATGTGATCATTAGTTCATTGAAAAGTTGATAGAAGTAATCAAACGGAGAATCAGCACAAAACCAAAGTAAAGCCGTACTTTATCGGGAGTTTGTGGTTATTTTTTTTCTGGTGATTTGTGTGGTTCAACTGAATTATTTATCACGAAGAAATCGCAATATAACACCAGCCACAATGAGTTCATTTAAAATTCCGGTGATTAATTTGGAGGTGGGTGAAGTTAAGGACATCGTGTGGGACAAGCTGCAAGAACCTAAATCACAGCGAACTCTTATTCTTGTGATAGTTTCGATTGCACTATTATTGGACAACATGCTTTATATGGTGATAGTTCCCATCATACCAGATTATCTGAAATATATCGGTGCCTTTGATGATGATGCAACTGAACCAACGAACACAACTGGACTACCATCACATCATGGTCAAGATTCAGCGACAGGCATACTATTTGCCTCCAAAGCCATTGTTCAATTAATGGTCAATCCATTCTCTGGTGCTCTAATTGACAGGATTGGATATGACATCCCTATGATGATTGGACTGTGCATTATGTTCTTGTCAACTGCAGTATTCGCTTGTGGTCGAAGCTATGGTGTTTTATTCTTTGCTCGAAGCCTTCAAGGAGTTGGATCTGCATTCGCTGACACATCTGGTCTGGCAATGATCGCTGATCGTTTCACTGAGGAGGCTGAACGTTCTAAGGCATTGGGTATTGCCCTGGCATTTATTAGTTTTGGTTGTCTGGTTGCACCACCATTTGGTGGTGCTCTTTATCAATTTGCCGGTAAAGAAATGCCATTTTTAATATTAGCATTTGTAAGTTTGGCTGATGGATTCATGTTGTTATTGGTGATGAAACCGATTAAAGAACAATTAAAAGAATTACGTGAAATACGAACTAGAGAACGTGTCGCGACTGTACCTATATGGCGACTTTTTATGGATCCATATATTGCCGTTTGCGCAGGAGCATTGATGATGTCAAATGTTGCATTGGCTTTCTTAGAGCCCACCATTTCATTGTGGATGGAGGACCACATTACAAAAGACAATTGGAAAATGGGAATGATCTGGTTACCAGCATTCTTTCCTCATGTATTTGGTGTTATGATAACAGTCAAAATGGCAAAACAATATCCTCAATATCAATGGTTGATGGCTGCAGGTGGTTTAGCACTTGAAGGATTTTGTTGCTTCATTATTCCTTTTTCAACATCATACAAGTTTTTAATGATTCCAATTTGTGGCATCTGCTTTGGAATTGCATTGATTGATACAGCACTTCTCCCAACACTAGGTTATCTTGTGGACGTTCGATATGTATCTGTTTATGGTAGTATTTATGCCATTGCGGACATATCGTATAGCGTTGCATATGCAGTGGGTCCTATTATAGCTGGTGGGGTAGTTGAAGCAATCGGTTTCACAGCATTGAATATTGGTATTGCTTTCTCCAATTTACTTTATGCGCCAGTTCTCTACTATTTACGACATATTTATGACTTCAAACCATTCCAAGATGAAGCAAATGTCCTTATGCAAGATCCACCTGATAAAGAATATCAGACTTATGTATTACAAGAACAAAGACCTATTTCCAGTGATGTAGGCAATCATTTAACACAAACACGAATGGAAACTAATGTCGATCAGGGCATGGATGTTCCCTATCAATCTGGATATACAGAAGAAAGTTCTGTTACTCATCAAGACCCGTCAAATTATGGACATTCTACTTATAATCAACAGTATAATCAAGGCTATAGTCAGCAAAGTAACTATGGACAAAGTAACTATGGGCAGAGGCAATACAATCAAGACGTTGAACCCAACGACTCTGTATCTGCTGCTGCCAATCCGTTCAGAAGAGCTGCAGAACCTGAACAAAGATCAACGGGTGATAGTAATCCCTTCAGACAAGGAATGTATTAGTGAATATCAGCAAAATGTTATCAATCATCGCGTGAAAGGATGCAAATAGCTTGGGGGCTGTTGAAAGTTGCAGACTAGTCTTCATGACAGGCTTCCAGTTACTGATAGCGGTTAAGCAAGTGGCATTATTGTTGTTGATATTTTTATTTCTTCATTTGTAAAGGTGATCATTAAATCCACAGCATTTTTGATTCCAAGTGGTTGATAGGATTTGATGAAGTTTGTTTTTCTTTTTTGTTTTTAACAGTCAATTGACTTTTTTATTTTGAGTTAGGAGAGTTAGGAAGGAAATATATCGCATAGATCGCTCGAGACTCCCATTCAGCAAGGGAATTTTTTGTCGATCAGTGTTAATTTAGTATTATTCGTTGCTTTGGTTAAACAAAGAGAAATATATAAAAAAATATAAATAAATTTGTTGCTGAACCAAGATAACATATCAGGGATCCGTGATTCAATAAATTGGCATACAAATGTATGTCGATTATTATCAGTTTCACGGTTTCCCAAAAAATAAAAAAAATAAAGTCTTGTTAGTAATTAAGCATTTAGATTCACGATGAGAATAGTATTTAAGGATGTCATAGGTGATGCTTAATTAAAGCATCAAATAAGAAGAATAAGTTCAAGATATTATTTTGTTGAGGGAAAAATTCATTCCAAGTGAATTTTTCGAAGGTCGGGCGTGAAAAGTGCGAATAATTAAGTAGTCAATGTAGATCGAATATATCATCGAATAATTTTGGGTATTCGGAGAGAAATAAAAATAAAACCTGTGTGTACACATATTTGTATTTTTATGGTATTATGTTACAAGTGGATTTATATATATATTCTTTTTCTTTTTTAATATTAGACAAACCAGTGTATGTGTAAATGATAATTTTCCTTTTCTTTTATTGCTTGGATTTATTTACGTTATTAAATTATTAATAAATCCTTGGCATGTTCCGATGCATTTCTGCTATTACTTTTCTTATAAACAAAAGCTGAAGAAGAAAAAATAATAGAGGTATAGTAAATTAATTGAGGGGACTCACTTTTGAAAGAAATAAATAATTTACTGCTTTTTATTTAACGAGTGCCTCTGATATTTAAAATGACAGAAAAAAGATGGGTCTAAATTAACAATTAATGAAAGAAAATGATTTAATTATTAAATAACTTTATATACAAATACTTTCCAATTCGATTTGAATATAAATCAATATTGAACTCCCACTTAGTCATTGGTATGAATGATTACAGTTAACATGCATCAATTTGGGATTAACAATAATATTTATCACGAATAAAAAACAATTCATTATTGATAATTGTTTATTAACCCCAAGCAAAAGTTAAATATCGTGGAAATAATTATATTATTCGATGCTTTCCCATCGTTCAATTTTGCTGTCCCATCTTAACTTCACATGAAAATTGATAAAATTAAAAAATGACATGAAAAGATTAAACAAAAACTTAACGCAATAAACAATAGTAACAAAATAAAAAAGATTCACATTAACATCATTCCGCAAATAAACATTTCAATTAGTAAATTAATTATAAACAATTAGATAATTATATTTTTCTCTTGAACAATAATTTTTTGTTTATTTCATTGTCGTTGTTTTATTAGTCGCCTCTTCTTAATACACAATGTACATATCTTACTATAAAATAAACAATTAAATAAGTAAATTCAATGAATGCATAATTAAACGTGAATTAGGCTGTACACTTTTGTGACATTGACAAAAGTTTATTCACAAATTGCGCCTATTCTGTGACATATCGCGTATGTTGTGGTAGTAAAATAATAAATGAAATAAATACCAATACTGCAAATTGATAAATATATATATGAATATTAAATATAAATGAGTTGACTGAAAGTAATTCCAGGAAAATGAATATGAAAAAAAAAAGAAATTCGATTGATTGTGAATTAATGTTGTGAATAAAACAAAATGAATGAAAATATATATCAATAATATACATGTACATGAACATATATTCATATAAGTAGATAAATTTATAAATGCAAAAAAAAAAAACAATTTTTTCATCATTTTTCGATTATTTGGCAAAATATTTCTTTTAAAAGAACAGATTACAATACAGATTGAATAAATGTGCGTAATAGAACACATAAGCGTTAATTTGAAAGAAAAGTTAATCGAATAATTAAAAAAAAATACAAATGGAAAAATAATGATGAACAAATTAGGTAAAGAAAATAATAAAAGTAGTAGAAGAAATTCATCAAATATGAGATCATATTTACTGATATCGATATGAAATTACTGAAAAATGAAGAATATTTGCTCTATTATGCTGTATGTGAAAAGAATCAATTAGAAAAAATGGAAAAAGCGAAAAAAAACCCAAAAAAAATAGACAAAATGTAATAGAAAAATTTAATTTTTATCATTAATGCTTATGCATCATTTTATTTTCATTGTAAGAACAATGTGAACATCCACTTTGTCATTTCGGTGTATCGATGCAGCATAGATTCATAATATGCAGCAATATATTCATCCACCACCCCATGTATCTATGTATGTATATTTACGTGGAGCTAAAACAGAAAGAAAGAATGAAATAAAAACACGAAATATCAATACAACAAAAACCATAAATGATATATTCATAATTCCAATTGGATACATAAATAACCCCAATTATATATCAAAACGATGCGAATGTAATCTCCACATAATAGAATCAATGTAATATTTGTTGAAAACCGGTTATTAAAGATGTCATTGTTACCGAGGAATAAAAAATTTTAAAAATGGAATGGAACCAAAACAAAAATATCCAATTATTTGATTTCATTTTATAAATAATAATGACACCTAGTTAGCTGATCACAAACATATCCACTATTAACAATGCCTATATCTATGTAAATATGCCACGTGCCAAATGGAATTTCATTGCAATGAAAAGAGAAAAAAAAAAGAATGAATGCACTTGAAGGCTGTCTGGGTAGCCCAATGTCAAGCTAACCCCATCAAACTGTAATAATATTTATATTAGAACGCGGTTCAAGGGTGGCTCACTACAAACAGGGTGGACTTCCCTCTTCTCCCTTTTCTCTACTATCTCTCTTGCACCCACTTGGGTTATCTTCGAAGGTTGACAATGCAAACTAGTGTACCAGTCGTGTCCTAGAAACGCCCCAACCACCATAAATGACATATGAAAAACTTCTGAATTCTTTATCTTCAAAGTATTTAAACTGAAACAAAATTTGATGTTGGATCAATTTAAAATACGATTTTTAATTATTCTTACACTTTATCACATGTCAAAGCCACTTTCATCCCCAATTTTAATATAATAACAATAAAATTAAATTTGATAACAAAATTACTAAAATTATTGGCAAACTGTAATAAAATTTCTGGAATATTTCTTTTAGCAACGTCCACAAGTGATCGGGTTACGATTTAATCGTTCGTTAAATTTGATGGAGACTTAATGTACTCCATAAACCCAAGCTCAATGTGAAGTGAGTAAAGGGAATAGCATGAGATGAAGTGAAACAGAATGAGAAAAGAGAGAAGTGAGTGTGGCCAGTGTTGAGAGCTCGATAATCCTCAAATCCGATTATTCGCCTCATTGGTCACCGACAATGCATCAATGATCTTGTAAAGAATCCCCTCCTTTTACTCTTCAGTTAGTGTTTTTCTGCCTGTTATCATTACATCATCCCTTTAAACTCAAAGTTTGATAAATTTTGTTTATAAAAACAAACTTAATCACAAAATAACTAAAATAACAAACAAAAACATAAAAAGAGATGCAAATAATAAAATGGATAACGAGAAATCGTAAGTAAACAAATGTTTTGTCAGAAAATCATCGCTGGACGTGTAGGGGAAAAATCCCAAGGGTGATATTCACCAATGGAGCTTATCCCGCGTGGTTGATATCAGTCGAAACTGACAATCTCGACAAATTCCTTGTGATTTATCTATATATATATATATATAGATAGATACAATAGGGGGGTAGAAGTCGACGTGTGTGTGGTTTCTCTTTTACTTGTTTCATTTGGTCCCACCCCCCATCCCCTGACTCAATATTGCCCAAAAAATGTCTTTACACTCTCCCTAACATTGGGAATAGTACACGTCTGAGCTGTCATTTCGAATCACATTCTGAGAGTCCTTCGAAGGCGCTACCATCAATTAATCGCACCCAACTAATCGCATGAGCTGAATTGTAGGGGTAAGAAAAAAAAAGGGGGAAATAAATAGAAATGATAGTGACCGATGAGGGAAAATACGAACCAATCTAACTTATTTTGGACAATTTCGTACAAAATGTGTCGCTATCAATTTTGTAATTAATCGATAGACAAGAGAAAAAAAGGTAACGCATTTTTTTGGGTGAAAATAAAATTTACCAACACCGGAGATGATTTTTGGGTGGGTTTTAAGGGGGGTGATTTGGCATAAATCCTCGTCGCGTGAATAAATAACTATTCGGGGCGGGCATCACCATGACAACCATGGCCCTAAGGCTTTTTGAACACTGACAATGTTGCGAGAGTCGAAGGCTCACCCCCTTTTATTAACACTCGCGCCCTGCTGAGTTGCCCCAAGTCTATTTCAAATACAGATGCTGAGGTGTGCCATCAACAGGGCACATATTTAACTCTTAAACAAAAACAA
This sequence comes from Meteorus cinctellus, assembly GCA_030523045.1. Taxonomy (NCBI): domain Eukaryota; kingdom Metazoa; phylum Arthropoda; class Insecta; order Hymenoptera; family Braconidae; genus Meteorus; species Meteorus cinctellus. The sequence continues at coordinate 167,605 of JAPYZF010000164.1, forward strand.
AATCTTATTGTTATTTTTATTTATTCTTCTTTTGTTTATTTATAATAATAGAAACAAATTGACATGCAGGAGAATATAAAAATTGAAATGAATTTATCAATGTTTAGATTTTGTTGTCATGTCTAGAATTTAATGACATGTGGAAATTTCTCATCCATGTCATGAAAATGATAAGTGTTGGAATATATTTTCAATTTTTTGAGAACCATAAGGTGAATGAATATAAATAAAACTATTTCAATGTATATTTTATACATATTTTCTCACCAATAGATTTAGTATGTAGTGAAAATTAATGTTTTTCGAATGGATGATTTATTGCAACCACATTGCGAGGGGTTGACCAATTCTCACATGAACACAAAAGGAAAGTGACAAATTGTACGTTATATCGTACAAGGATATGTAAGTAGGAGGGTAGAAGCAACATAATAAATATACACACAGACATTTTCTCACTATTAATACCTTGTCGTGAATTTACTGAAGGATGAATTTACGATTGTGTTACAAAAAATACACAATGAAAAATATTTTTTATAAATATAAATAGTTAATTATTAAATTAATGATCTTAATTCAATTTTGTCAATTTATATTTTCTATTTATTTTTATTTTATATCAACAAATCTCCTGTTTCTGACTTTTCCATATTGCACCCTGCTGTGTCAAAATGGGGAGGAAAATAAACTGTCACTAACAACTTCTGAAGAAAAGAAATGTGGGAACGAAAAAAAAATAATAATCAATACACAATTAAATATTTTATTAAAATATCATTTTTTAAACAACTAAATTTTATCAACAGTCAATTTCACGATAAAAATTTTCGTTCAAACGTTCTATTTATTCACCCTTACATAACTACCTCAATCCGTTACTCTAAAAATTCTTCTCTGCATGAAATCATGTCAAGACATGCCTGACCAAATATCTATTCGACCATTGTCACCATACCTCACTCGATTTAAATCCTCCATCATTTTTTCCACCCCATACTCCCACCCAGTAACATCAAAAGCCCAACTCCACTAAAGGATAAATCACACCCTTAAAAATTCCATCGTCCAAAGTTTCCCAAAAAAAAATAAAACAGAAACAGAGAATTATACAAAAAAAAGTTTTTATATTTAAACAAAAAACAATTTTATCAAAAGAATTTATTTTATATTATAAAATAAATCGATATAATAATAAAAGCTATTGAGAATTATGATACAATTGAACATGGTGAATTTTCCGGTAACAAAATTGTGTTCGAAGGGCTGCACACTAAAAGAGAATAAAGATATATATCTACACATGTACATAGTTATAACCCTAAAGACAGGATCCACTTATAATACCGCGCAGTGCACGTGTTTCCTCTCTCTTATACCATTACAATCTACGTGCCCTATCTTGGACTGGTCGCCTTGAGGCTAACCAATCCCCTTTTCTTTTTTTTTCTAACACAACGACCATAGTAGACGTGAGACAACGAACAAAAAGATTCAAGAGCAGCAATACCACGATTATATAAGTATATATATAGGCAGTACAAAAACTAGTAGGATGAGAATGATGTTTTCAGATGAACAGATGAGAGCCATGGAATGAGCAGAGGGTAAGCAACAAACGCGTATCGTGTAAGGGGCTCACAGATAAAATGAGATCGTGTCGCAGAAGCTGCCCTAAAAAAAAAAGGGAGAGTACCTCAATAGATACGAAAAGAAGAGAAAAAATTGGTTGATCGATTGGGTGCAATGACCTGTTTGCACTTAAATATAAAATTAAATAAAAAGTATTGATAAGAATTTGGAATTAATTTTATTTAGAAAGTTTAATAATTATTTTTATATTCAACACGAAATGAATATTAAATATAACTAAGAAATGAATAGAAATAGCTGTGCAGACACAAAATTCTGATTGAGACGTTAAAACGAATAAGGGATGTAAGGGGATGCGAAAGAAAAATCGATGACCAGTCATTTCAAGATTTCTCATTCTCGTCTAACCCATAGAAACGAAATCGCTTGATTAACTGACGACGTGTCGTTACTGTGAGCAATTTACTTTCACCAACTCCTACCCCATAACACCCATCTTTTTTTTTTCTGCCAAGATTGCCTGTTGTCAGGAAAAAGGGCATGAACCGTAGAAGGGATATAACAAATATATCAGAGGGTTCTGTGGCTGCAAACATAAAAAGAATAAAAAAGAATTTACGTGTGAATCATTTTTTCTTATTTTGCAAACATTTTTATTTTTATCATTAAGTAGAATTAAATATTTATAAAATAAATATTGTTGTATTTTATTTATTTATTGTATTTACAAATGTTTATATTATCCCATCACGACTTTTGTATTTGAGCCATTTAATATGGCTATATATAAACCATAAGCGTCCTCGTACGTCCAAACGGTCGAATAAATGTTCCTTCTTCAAGCAAACATATGGGGACGCGTTAATGCTACTTTATCGTTGTGTTGGATATCCATATCGCTACACGGTGTCCCATACGGTACGCATAACAGTGAAGACAGAGAATTTAAGAAGGGAGTGGGGAAAAAAAGAGGGACAGAATGATAGTAGGGAACGACTTGGGTACATAACGTTTTACGGATGAAAAAACGACTTTGTCGTCAGTTGTGAGAAGTTTTGCGTGAGGGCGACTGTTGGTTTACCACCTCGTGGAATAACGTCTTACTTTATTCATAAGTTTTGCAACCCTCGCACACTTTCAAATCTTCATACATATATATCTATGAAATATTATATATTTATGTTGTCTTTCGATAAATCGTTTATTTTTTTATATCCAATTTTTTTATATAAATGAAATATGAATATTTAATACGAATATAAATCAAATGAAAATGAAACGTTTAATATCATTTTTTATTGATATTTAAGATAATAAATTTTACTATTCAGTTGGAAAAATAATTTTATTTACATTCTGTAGACAATTAAATAAATAAAAATATTTTTCATCATCAGAATTGATAAGTTCTTTAAAATAATTTAATAATAATATTTTATTTAATAAACTTTTTGTTTTTCTTATTGATTTGTCATTAGTTTTCGTGTGTGTGTCGGTGGGATTTAGTCGTAGTCCCTTTTGGGTTATTCAGTATGACGTCAAGGTGATGACGACAACGCAAGTGACACATTGAGAACAAAAAAAGATAGAAGAAAAAACATAAAAGATCAAGTTTACGATCCCAACTAAAAGAAGGGTGGTTAGGAGAAGGGGGTGCGGTGAACGATCCCGAAAACTACAGAGACGGTGAAATTGTACTGAGGGTAAAGGGCAACAATGCCGCAAGCGCTTGAGTTCTCCTTTGTCTGTATCTCTAGTGTACTTTCATTTTTTATCGTATTTCCTTTCAAGCCTTTACCTTGTCCTTTATCTTTCATACTCTACTCCATCCTCGTGTACTTTCATTTTTTTTTAATACACTACAACTCCCAGGACACCAAACTTTAAGCTACACATTCTTGATTGAAGTCACTTGATATATCATTTTTGTTTTATCTATTAAAATGTTTTAACTTTCAATTTTTTTCATTTAATAATTTTTCATTAAGTTAAAATGGAAAATTTGAATTTTAGTACAGGACTTATCGATAAATTTATTGAAACTTACTTCCCTGTTGTATATAATCTGCTTTGAAAGTATTTCAGTTGACCTAAAGTGGATTATACTCAACTTGGATCCAAGCGAAAGTAATAAAAAAAATTTATATATTAAATAAATTGTCGCTTTCTATGAATTGAATTATCCTCTTGTCATTTTTTCTTTTATAAAATAACAAATCGTTTAATTAAAAATCAATTTATGAAATAATGACAATTCTTTCTTTATAGAGACAATTCTATGGGGTTGTAATAGGGGAAATGGATAATAATGTAAACAATTTATATTGACGTGAAAATTTCTTATTCTATCCAGAAAATGTCATAATGTTTTCCTTCAGGGCAATTTTCATAGCACACTGAAACCATTTAAAATTTTTAGATGGAACTGGGAAGGGTGCAAGTGTAAGTTGAAAGAAGGGTGAGACAGTGAGAATTGTCCAACCTTTATAATCTCCAATTGAAAGAGAGAGTGAGTGAGAGTCTCTCGTTTAATATTTATGATTTATTTCGGTTTAATTCGACGTGCAAACGGGATCTGGATTTGAATTCTCACCCCTATATTTCTACCCTGCTTCTAATCCTGAACTCATTCTCTATCTACCACTATCAAATGTCGTGACGTAATTATAAGACAGTAAACAAAAGAATTCTTCATCACATTCATAAACAATTGAATTTACAATGTAAAAGACGAACGAAAATTACTAAAACGAGAAGAGAAAATGAAGAAATAAGGGGATGACAGTTATTACCAACCCTATTTACGTCTTTCCAATAAATTAAATTTTTTTTTTGTTAAGTCTAGCGAACATGTACAAACACGAAACTAATACAATTTCAAACGCAAGTAGAAACAGACTTTTGGTCAGACATTTGATTTTACTCAATAACGCAATAATTTATATAAAAACAATCAATTAATTTAATTCTTATCCAATTCTAGAGTTCTAATTTATATTTTAACATTTATAAAGTTATAAATAAAAATTTCTCTGATTTGATTTCATAAAAATTCGTAACGATGTAAAGGCGTGAACGATGACAAGTTCAATTCCTAACAGAGTCCATTTTTACTTAATGTAATAAATTCAACCACCATCAGCATTTACTGTCTTTCCCCTTACCAATATTTTTACCACACTGCATAACATAAATAAATGTATGAATATATATATATATATATATATATTGGTAGAATTAAAGAGAAAATGAGCATTACGTGGGGAGTATATTAATAAATCTCTATTACGCAAGTTAATATACAAAGGGTAATTTTCTCTTCGCCCTCCTTGCCCCCTTCCTCAACCACCGCGCCCTGCTGTCCATTCTATGGACCAGCTATACCATAAGGGAATGTATATAGCCAACCGGACGTACGAAACGAGGGTGAAAGCATTTACAGTGCTCCCTTCTTAACACGCACGATTCAGAGCTAGAATTACTCAATAAAAAGGTGCAGTTCTTTTACACAGGAGCCACCAAGTGAAAAGCAAGAACAGGATCTTCTTTTTCCTATCTCTTTTATTTCAGTGTTGGTTTCAAATTTCAACAAAGAGAAAAACGTGATGTAAACAAACCAGTAGACAAAAATTATTATATATTAATATTTCTTAGTTAATATCATCAGAGATTTATTCAAATCGTTTTATTTATACGAAGGGGATAAAACTTGTGGTCGTTAATAAATTTGCGACAGTGACATGACATTTAATTGACTTAATGATTATCAGATATTTGATATTTCATTAATTCTCTAAATAGAACAAAACATCACTTCATCATGAAGCTTCTGTGGGGTTGAGTAAATCTTGTGGTGACAGAAAATTGTCACTGGATCTTAATGTTGGGCGACCAACCAAACCCCAACACTGATGAAGTTCTAGAACATGGTGATCAGTCATGGGTACGTTTAATGAAAGTCGTACACCCGCTATAAGTCAGAAAACATGACTTAAGACAACATAAACCCATAGAATTGATAGAGAGGGTGAAAGAGAGAAGGGCAAAGAGATTCAAACGATCGATATCCAACACTTAATCCAACCGCAACATTATTAAACCCTCCTGTGGCTCACAATCTATGTTGAACTTACCCCATCATACAATTCGTTGCATAATGACGTTATCCTGTCTGCTATTACTATCACCACAAGTAACAACGTCTGTAATATCGTGTTACTTAACACGAAAATTTCTGTCGTAATTACTAACGCTTTCTCTACACATTCTGTGTCTTATAAACTTTATAGTTTTAACTCTGTATTATTTTTTATGTTGTTCAAATGAGGAGTATTTGAATGATTAATTATTGAAATGATTAATTGAAGAAAGTGATTGATAATTTGATGCATTTTATCTTTTTATTTTATTTTATATTTTACAGAGGGATGGCGAGACTCAGTTTTGGCTGCCCCGCGACGTCTACTGACGTCCATTGGCAGTTTGTCACGTGACAGTTCGCCCCACTGCACTTCAGTAAGTTGATAAAATCATATTTGATTAGAGATTATAATGTAATTAATTAGTTTTGTATCAATGATGGATTTTTTGGGGATAATTTATTATTTATATTTGCTTTAGTTTATTTAATAAATTATTTTTAATCTCCTGGTTATGTCAAGTTGTAAAATTGAAATATTTTCGTGGGATATAAACTATTTTTTTATTTGGTGAATTGTCATTTGTTTGTGTGTGATTTAATTTTAATGAAATTGTTGCATACAATTGTCTCGAAATTTCTCATTGCAACAATTTGTGCAACATATCTAAATGTGATACGAAGTGTGTCGTTTTATGTGTTGTGCATTGTTGTGATTTTCAACATATTCCCAAGTAGATTTGGCTTGAAGAGAATTTTCACAGCTGTAGACATTCACACTTTGTAAATTAGGTGAAACATTTCGTCTCTGTTATTTTCCTCTTCCAATTAATTTATTATCTATAAATAGTTAATGGTAATAACTTTAGATATTATTTTATATTTTGATAAAGAGTAATATGAAATAATATCATAAATTCATATTTATATTATTTCATGTTCCCCCCCTACATTCCTATGGCATTTCAATATGAATATATATATATATATATGTATGTATATGTATAAAAGTGCAAATGCTCACAATTCATCCTCGGGGTACAATACGAAATGTAAATTCGAGCCACCCGCCCTATCACCGCCCAAAATTTCGAATTGCTCCAACGCAAGATTTTCACTGGCGCCCGCGGGCTAAATATGTAAATGACACGCAACGCGTTGGAAGGGATCTCATTATATCCTATGTACTGCATTCAAATCCCTAACCGAGTGGATCTACATGTGCACATATATATAAATATATTCCAATAAAATTTATAAACCGCAAAAAATTTAAATTACGTGCAGAAAAAAATTGAAGTAACATTTTCTCATTAACAAATTTTATTTGCCATTTCTTTTTCTTACTTTTTGTTTCTTTTCTTGTTGTATTAATTTATGTTACTTTAATAGATAGGACAAGTCAGACGACAGTTGGAAGAAAATTTCTTACTTTGTGGTTTATTCAGTGTGAGAAGGAAAAAAAAAATAATATACAAGAAGTTTTTTCTTTTTATGTTATATGAAAGTGTACTGGGGAACGATAGACCCATAACTCTGAGAAGTGTGTTAGGGTGAGAGATGTTCCAGACACCCATAAGAAAATTACTTTTTGAGTGAGCAAAGGCAGTGTAATACGAAGGAGCGAAATGCCAAAGAAAAAAAAATGAGGGAGAAAGTTAGATAGAGACAGATCAAGAGAGAGTATTGCAAAAACATTTATATAATAACGAATCGAAAGTCAGGGCGACATGGGGATCATCATATATGTGAATACACACATACAAAGACGTATACGACGAGTAGTCTATTCAGAATATTGGTTTTATATTAAATTTTACGTGGCAATGTTGGGCACTTATAATAGATGAAAAAAAAAATTTATTTCAACGTCCTGAATTCAATTTTAGACTTTTACAATTGAAAATTCTGTAAAAAATGAGAATTTAAAGTAAAATTGTGAAGAAAATCTATAAAAAATTTCATACATTTTCATTATTTATCTATATATTATTCTTTTCATTTGTTTAAAAATTATTTCTATGATTAACAAATATAAAACATCATCGCATTATCAACTGAATGTCTGATAGTGCAGCTAATTTATTTACGAACATCCGGACTACCACCATCGCCACCATTCCGTGTAATATTGTGGCCAGTTGAAAAAGCTCGGGAGGGTAAAGGGAAAAAAAAACAATGTTGAGGGTGCGGGTATATACATAGACCGATATAACGTGCTAGAGCAACCCTCAACCCTCGAATGAGTCACGTGCCATCTGCCCTTCCACCCGCAGTCGACCTTCTATATTCGAACGTGCCGTTTCCTCATGAACAATGTTATGCGGTATATTATAACGCGCACAAATCATTTTCAGCTATACTCAATGTACAACGACATGACACCATGTTCATTAAAAGCTAATAAATATACTTACATTCATCATTTACAATTTAACTGAATTTCATACATTTCAATTTCATTATTTTAACAATACAATTTTTTTTATATTACTTCCACATTATTAAACAGAAACATTGACAAATGAAGTGAAAATATATTAACTAATTATTATAAATTGTTATTTAGAACATTGTCTGTTCCATTTTTTCACCATCACAATTTCTCTATTCCACTATGAATTTTCCTTTTCTTTTTTTCTTTATATTCCACTTGGATAAATTTTCTGTTGCATTCTGTATTAATTAATTAACAATAATTGAATGTACGTGATGGCTTAGAGGGTTTTTTTTTTTTTTTTTTTTTTTTTTTTTTTTTTTTTTTTTTTTTTTTTTTTTTTTTGTTTTTTTTTTTTTTGTAGTAAAGTTCGGTGGACTTCAAAGCACCGGGAGTGTCGCTAACTAAACTCACAAACGATACGGCCTCCAGCAACGCGCGTTTATGCGTATACATATTGAACGCAACGAGATGTATATAGGGAAGAGAAAGTTTGCCATTTCCAATCCAAGTCCATTTGGTGATTAAGTGTAAACTTGTGAAATTGTATTGAACCTCACTGGGCGTAAATAAATGAGCTTTTGCAAATATACTTTTGTAAATGTGTTTATATGATGCATTCAACTATTTAGACAAGATAAGAATTGAAATTAATTATAACAAATGCATTTATTTAACAATTATCATAATTTCAATATGATAAATTTAGATTTACATTTATATGTTTAGAAAATACTAAAATATTTTTACACTATTTTTCAAAAGACGTGTGTGTGGGTGTTTGAATTTTTTTTTACATACAAAATTTCACGGGTGAAAGATGATAGTGACTTTGTTGGGGTGACTATCGAAGCGCATTAGCATGAATATGATCTGGAAAGAATTTCATTGAATTTAGTCCTGTCCTTTTCTCTTATTTTATTTTTGTTTGAACAAAAAAACTAACAAAACAAAGTGAATATAAATAAATATTATAAAATGTATTGTTTAAATTAACAATTTTAATATTTATTGATACAAAATGTCATCTTATTTTATTTAGATCGTAAAATAAATATGAAAATTAAAGAGTTCATGATAATAAAACCATCCAAAGTTGATGGTTGTATTGAAGAAATAACGAGAAGCAAATGGTTCGCACAACGTTAAAGAGATATCGGATTGCTAATGGCCGTGAGTCAAAGTCCCTTCGTATCGCTATAAAAACGTATGCAGGGTGTAATCGAAGGGAGAAAGGTCTCTTTCTCTACTTCTTCTATTTCTGTCTACTATTTTCACTTCCCAAACTCCATCCGTCTACCTCCCGATCCCTTTTACCCGCCTAATTGCACGTCGACCTTCTACTTCATCCCTCTTCCCTTCTACTTGTCGTTTCTTTCGTTTCTACGTCTCATCCAACATCGCCAGTGCAGCCCTTAACAAAAGAAAAAAAAAGGGCGGGAGATTTTTAACAAATTGCATGAAAAATGTATCATAAAACACAAAAAAAGAATTTCAGATGAAGAATTATTTTTGTTTATTTAATTTCAATGATAAATATTTAATAAAATGTCAATATTAATTATTAATATGACATGTAATAATTATTAATAATTATACACTTTGATAAATGACGAAAAAAAAGACACAGTAGTAAACAGAAATTATAGTCATACGTCGAGGTCAAGTTCTTGGTCAATTCAATTGAAACGCAACCTCATTATATTCTACACGTAAATATTTACACACAAAGCAATATTGAATGAGAGTGAAAAGCAAAAATATAGAATGAGGGAATTGTGAAAACAAAAATAGTGGGGAATGCCCGTTGACTATTTCTCAAGAGCACACGCCCGGCGTACTCTCCAATTACTCGTGTGTGTGATTCTCGCGTGCGATTATCGCCGGTACTACAGACACGACCGGAAGGGTGACTGCGCTATCGTCAGGTTCGAATTTTACCCCTCTGTCCCACTCACAGCCCCCCTCCTTATACTTCTGGGTATCCAGTGACCCCCCCCAGCCACTGCCCAGACGAGTTCTCTCGACTCTACGCAACCCCTCATACAAAAGCGAATTTGTACGCGTCCTCGAGCTAACGCAAAATCTCATAATTGCTTCGCGTGAATGCGTACAGAAATGAATCAACATTTTTTATTTATATTTTTTTATACATTTGACTTGTCCTATCATTACTAAGGAAACATAACGATAAAATATTTTTTATCTTTCATCTTTTTCATTTTGTTTATTATATTTGTTGTTACATTTTTATTTAAAATGTTTATGGAGAATTGGACCGTTTGAATTATATCAATTGTTTAGTAAAGCTTTTGTTATTATTAAGTAATTTATTATTACCAGAAATAGGACAATTAATTGTAATAAAAATCGGAATACTTCATTTAGATTTTTCCTTCATTTAATCTTTGTATATATATATGAAATACATCGGAGATAGAGGAAGCACGACGTCATTTCCGTAATAGTTTCAATAGGAAATATTGAGTTAAGGGATGATATAAAAAAAATTAATGAATGAAATATAAATTGGAAATTAGAACGACTGATTTGACATTTCTCAATTTTCAATTTTAAATCAACTTTTAAATTATCATTCACTAACAATTGACAAATAAAATGAAATAATTTATTAACATTCAAATTAATTTTTTATATTTATCTTATTTATTACCAGAATAAAAATATTTTGAATATCAGAATTAATTTAATGCATAAAGTTAGACAAAATAAAAAAAGATAAAACCAATGATGAGAATTGTTATCAATGTGAAATATAGTTTGGCTTTATATATATATATATATATGTGCAAAATATATGGACCTCAAGGGGGGCATAGCAATTAAGAGATAACAAGGTTATCTGTGTGCATAGGCACCCCCTCCAATTAGTAACACCCACACAACCATCCCCACTTGTATACCCAGACTAGAACCCAATTTTGGCTTAAAAAAAATTCGTCAACATGTAGACATAGCAAATCTTATTCTACTTTTTGTCTACACTCTCGCTAAATAAATTCCCTCCTCTCAATCACCCCTTTGGCAATAAGCTCACCCTTTTCTGAATGGTTCGATTGTGCCAAGCATATTTACATACCATCATGAAACATCCATGGGGAATTATGATGGTATTACAGAGGTGCGACAGTTTTCATGATGGAAATAGATAATATAAACAATAAAAGTACATATGTTTATAAATTATTATTTATCTTTAATTATTTAATATTGAAGTCGTTGAAATTCTCTTTATCGCATTCAAATTCCACATTTTCATTGCAACATTTTGTTATAATTTAAATATTAATCTTCTCAAAATTGTAAATTTTATATCAAAAGTCCAATAAATTATTTCCAACAAATTCCAAGAATTATTCTACACTCAGACGTTTGGTCATTCTACCTAATATATATATATATATATATATATATATATATATATAATTGTATGACTATCTCAGCAAGATCCTTCTGTTATTCGATCATGCGATATCGCCTATAGCGATTGAGACTTTGTGATATAACAGAACTGAGTATGAAATTTCCCCCATTCTCGTTGAGACGTCGTGCGACGTCGTTAGTGCGGGATACAAGCGGTGCATGTCAATGAGTCCTAGTCGAATAAGGGAGTGTATGAGAGGGGTTGAAGGTGATTCGAGAGAGGTATAGAGAGATGGGTGGGTGGGCACAGAGGGAAATTTCTCATGGGAATCGGAACAGCCGTTGTCGAAAAAATAAAGACAGAACATACCCATGTGTACGTTACAAAAGGGATTGCAGGTTTTATTCTTTCTTTTTCTATTTCATTTTTCCTTTCAGGATTTAACTGACTCATGGTGGCCTGACATAACCAAACTTGTTATTCCTTTTCATTTGAAATCCATTTCGTGCCAGGAATTTTTATACTCATTCAAGTGTCTCTTATTTAATTTTTATTCAACACTAAATCCAACTCTTCAGATTAATCTTTGATATAATAAATAAATAAATAAATATAAATAAAAGCACAAGAATAATTGTGATATATATTTTTGTAAATTGATAAATAAATTAGTTGAATATTTTTGATAGTTTATATTTTTGTATAAATTGGTCGGTGATGAATGGAGTCGATTGTTGGTTGTATAGACTTGGAAAATAAAGTGAAGGGTCGTTGCATGGGTCACAAAGTTGGGTCTTGTTAGTGAGGTATGGGCAAAAAAGGGGATTCAACAACCAACGAACCATGCGACACACGAGTGAGGGTCCTTTCCTGTACGGACACGCTTCGTTTCTCGATTGATTCTTTATTTTACAATCGACAAGACTGAATAACTATGTACGTCAAAAGCAAAATGAGAAGCAAAGTGAAAAAGAGAATGAGAAAGAATACGGAAGTGAAAGCAAGAGGGGATGAATGTTTGAGTGAATAGGAGATGGTCTATGTGAATATAAGGGTGATGTACGCCGTATCCCCCAGCAACGTACAACAACCATTTGCCCCTTTTACAATACATGTATAGACATATATACATATTTATCCATTCAATTATCGAATGCACCAAGCAATGTCAATGTTTGTTTATATGGTGTATTTACTCTCTGACAGAAAGACCAGCCTCTACCGAGTCTTCCTGTACCAGAATTGGAGACAACAATGCAAAAGTATTTGGCGCAGGTTGAGGCAATCAGTCCAGGTCATTTGGATAAATGTAGGACTTTGGTCAAAGCATTTCTTGCTGGACCTGGTCCTAAATTGCAACAATATCTGCTTGAACGACGTCAAAACACCATCAATTGGGTAAGTAATTTAATTATTTTCATCCTAAAAGGTTGATATTAAATACAAATTCATTGATTGATATCAATCCAACTAGTTCATGTGATCAAATTCATCAAAGCTGATGATGAGCAACAAAATTAATTCATTCCCAATTTTTCCATCCAAATATTTTGGTATAAATTTTTCAATGTAACAAAAAGAATGAAACAGGATGTGATGGCAATGTCTTGGTGGCAACTAAGTGGCACAACACCATTTTCATTTCAACTCAACCATCCGCCTCTGATATCAAGTGAGGGATAATGCCTCAGGAGACTTTATAGTGGAACGAGTCGTACCGTCAAACGTAGCGCGTATAGGTACCAACACCAACGCTCACCATGACTTTTGCGATTCCCCCACATACCCCCAGTCTCATGGGATCTGTCCCCACGCACCCTTTCGGCCCCTCTTCACTCTGTCCCAAGCCACTCTTCCTTCCGTAAACAGGATCGTATAAGCCATCAACTCCCCGTCCACGTTCTCTTCACCAAGCCCCGCGCATTCAATGCAACCCCTCTTGCCTACCAATTCTATACGCCTGTGCAAAAAAACCCCCCCATGGCACATAAATAAATAAATAAATGGATTTACGACCCGAGACGTACTAACTCTCGACTTTTGGTATCCAGCAAAAGGTTTTTTTGCTTTCACGTTTTATCCAATCGAATTTTATATAAAAATATAATACAGGTGAATCGATTAAATGAAAATCATTCATGACAATGATAAAATAAAGATATTGAAAACTTTTTTTACAAATGTCAAAAGGGATTTTAATATTTATTTATGAACATCAAAATTATTTATGACAGTCAAAGAGGCAGTTGCAAATTCGCACTATACTCAGAGATAAAAAGCATGAGCTTGTGAAAGTACGAAAAGGGCGTTTCATATATACATATATACATATATATTTTGAGAGAGGGACAGATAGAAAGATTTGGTGATGGGGTTTGAGAAAAGTGGGTTTATAAGGCCGCTGTAGGTGGCGGTGAACTAATATTGCAGTATCCCGTAGAGAACTGGAAAATTTCATTGGACCTTCCATTATTCATTCGTGTTTTTCTACATATATATATATATGTATATAAATTTTGTATACATTACCATCATCCCTTACATATTTAATTTTATATTAAATATTGCATTTTGCTCCGTAACGTTATTTACGTAAACAAAAAAATAATAACACAATTAATTAAATTGTGTGTGTTTGATTAAACAAAAAAATAAAATTAAACTGTTTTTAAAAATACAACAAAAAATAGTAATATTAATATTTGTTATCTACCACTTGTTCTTTATCCCATGGAATTCATAGGGGGATTGGTGAAGGACAGAAAGGGGGCTAATCTAGGCAATTTAAATGTTTGTCTTCGTAAAGAGGGCGACATTGAAGTAGTGAGAAACATATAGGAGATGAAGCAATAGCGACCATTCGTAAAGGGCATGAGTTAGAGTGAGAAGAATATATATTGAGCAACCGTATCGCTCTCGTCGGCGCAGTAATCCCTTGTTGAAACAAACGCTAAGCCCTCTGGATTGTCTGCGGTATTGCGCGTTGATACGTCCAACAATGTTGAGGGTTGTCTTTATATATTCTCATCACCCTTATCTCTATGTCCCTTTATCTCAATCCATCGCTCTCACACTCTTTGTAACTATTTACCAAACTCTGACTGTCTTTGTCATCAATGCTGCACCAATCCCTCATGTTCAATTCACCCGTTCAGTTTACCATTACATTTAAATATATTTCTATGCAACTTTCATCCCCCTCTCGATACTTTATATGATGATATGTCGGTTGATGTATAAAATAGAACAATTGCAAATGTCAATTTTTTTATGTTAAAGATCCATTTATTTATTCTTTTGATGATTCACTTTAGTGTTTATGAGTTGGTTCTTTTTTTTTCTTATTTTATTATTATTGTTAAGGAATATTTGTATTTGTACTTTGTGGTATAATTAACAAATTTAATTTGCTTACCCTTTTAACGTTGTAAAAAAAAGATGAAATAATTTTATTTTTCTCATCTTCTGCAATGTGGACAGAGAATATACAGAGGGGAATTTAACAATTAAACTTTTATTTCCTGTCGTTAATAATCACATACAGTCGAATCTCTTCGTGTATATATAGACATTAAATCCATGTTTAAATATATATATATATATATATATATACATATATATATATTCTTACATCTGAGAAGTTAAGATATATTTCGTTTCCCCATTTCCGCAAACTTTCCTCATCCCCTTAACACATAAAAATGTGTATGTGTATGTGAAACTCGGACGTGTCCCTAGACGACGCAAAAAAGAAAAGTACCTAATCCCATAACGAAAAGGAAAGCGTTCGGACTAGTGCTGCTGAAGTCGAAAGAAAAAATAAAGAAAAAAAAATGGGGAATATAGAAAGAGTGAAGAAAACGGAATGAAATGAGAGAAAAAGAAGGAAAGAAGTTGGGAATGGAAACCCTCCCCCCAACCGTAACTTTCTTCGCTAGTCCCTTGGGACTGAGGAACATGCCTGGGGTGTTTCTCCATCATCCCTCACACGCACTCAACAAATACGATATATATATATGTATATATTTTTATAGGAATCTGTAATTTAGTCGTTTTACTTGACATATCGAATTATCTATATTTTTTTGTATTATTATTAAGACTTGTCAATTTTATATTTCAATAATTTTACGGGGATTTGTTAATTTGTGTTTTATTAGTTTGATTTTGGCTTTTTTTTAGTTTGTTTTGTTTATTTCATTCAATTTTTGTTTTTGTTGTATTGTTTTATTTTATTTAGGGTTTTTTATTCGACGAAAAGAATAGACGAGTAGTGTGAATGGAGTGAAGAATGGGGATGAAAAAAGGTAAGGGGAAATTTTTTTTCTCGGTTGCTCAGTTTTGTTGTGAAGGTTTTGTATCACGTCCAAACATTAAGTCGCATTTTAGTTGTAGAGATTCTTGTATGGCTACAATTTTTATGTTTGTGCATTTGATAGATGAAAGTGAACAAGTCTGAACAGGTTAGAAAGAAGAAACAAAAAAAGAATTATTGTGATAAGTAATTAATTATGATTTTATATAGGAAATATTTTGGACATATCAATTAAATTATTCAACTTTCACCAAGATCAATATAAAAATATTCCTTTCTTTGTATATAAAATCAATAAATATAAATAAATACTCATTCGAAAATATAATCATTCAAATTTCATTAAACTCTCTGAAATTCTGCCTGGAGATTTAAACGACCGGTTATTACTCACTTAATTACACTTTTTTGTCCTCAATAATTCAATAATATTACCAAAATTCATTCATTAATTCACTAAAATATTATTAATACCACAAATACTAACAAAAATCTAAATGACATAAAAACAAATTAAAATAAAAAGATAAAATGAAGAATAACAAAAGTTATCTTATTTCTTCAACAACATCGCACACATAAGATCACAAATATTTATAATATTATAAATAAAGTTTAAAAAAAAAACACTCTGATCTTTCTCAAGAGAATACGAGAAGCGTCAAGTAGAGACATAACCGTGAGGGTGTTTCTATACTCTCATCCACGACCCTTCCATAACATCCCCTTCACCCAGTCCCATCATATTGCAACATAAAAAAATGTCCCTCCCTCTCTCTCTCTTTCGTGAAATTAACCTTTAATTCTATCCGCATTCGTAGAAAGTATGTGAAACTCATAAAATAATCTAATTACCCTACCTCATATATATGTCAATATAACAGAAATTTCACGAGACTGTAAAATAAAAATTCATCAACATTTCGTTGAATTTACTTCAATTTATTTCCTTTTTTTTTTCCTGCATTGTGTTATCTATAATTAAGAGTCATTCAGTATCATAAAATACATCACAAAATGCTGAGAAACTTTTTAATATTCACTCTCATACAATTTAAATTATTTTTGTATTTTACTGACAAAAATATTTCATTCTCGAATTCTATTTATAATATTTATAGTCAGACGGGATAATACTGTACATTACGTATAAAGAAAGAATATCATATCAACTTCGAAGAGAAAGGAAACGTCACTGTACATATACATATATGCAATATATATATATATATATATATATATATATATTAATATGTATGTGTATATAACATGGCCATGTTACTGTGTAGACGCCAGGTCAAGTGGATCGATGCAGGTCGCTACCTACAGACACTCGAGTATCATTTTTCAATCAACTAAACTACGACAAAATACACATGAACAAATTCATTTTTGTACACACCCATGTTATACATAAAGCCCAGGTATTTTTTTTCTATATTTACGTTGGATAATATTGGTAACAACAACTAAAACTATATCACCTGTATAACCTGAGGTGTGTCTTTACACACAGAAAAAATAATTTACAATTGATTTATAAATATAATCAACGGTTTTATCATTAAATTGATTGAATGCAAAGTGAATTATTTATTATTTTGAATTAAAGTTGTAGTAAAATTTTAGTATAAATAATTGTAGATAAAGAAGGATAATTTTAATGTTTTTATTAATTTATTTTATTTTATTCAAATTGTTTGATGTTTATTAATTTTGTTTATTTGAATTATTTTTATTTGACGTTGGCTGTTATGAAATGGAGATATAGAATTTATGTGAAAGAATATTTATGAAATCGGGATGAGAATGGAAAGGTGCAAAAAGGTATAGTAGAGTTGTGATGTGTTGCGCAGAATCCCGGATAACGATTGCATCAGGCACACCAAGAGAAGTTTGTGCTGTACCGTGGGTTTGGGCTACCCGCGCGTTTGTATATATATATATATTTATATATATGTGTGTGGGTGTGTGTGGATTTATATACGTCGCACAGGTGAGTCGATAATCCAAGATCTGGGTCACTATGACCTCGCGTACAAGGCCGAAGTTACTTTTAAGTATTGAAATTACATGAAAATAATAACGTGGATTTAATTTTACTATTATGAATATTAATTAAAATAATTTGTTGCTGTTTTGGGTAAATTTTACTACTTATTTTTTATTTTACTTTAATAAAGTAATGCAAGATTGATTTATTTGAAGTAAATTTAGTGATGAGAGATTTATTTTGAAGTTGATTTGTATTGATTTAGTGAAAAAAATTCTGAGGAAAACAAATGGACAACTCACTCGCATTGAAGTCTCGTAATTCTGGTTCCTCTTTTAAGATTCCAATTTTTTTTTCTCTCCTATAAAATAATAAAAAGGATTATTAAAACCACTCGTCAATATTGTTTAAATAGTCATAATCAATTTAAACAAAATTGTATTCACAGTTACACACAAAATACAACCAAACAACGATCAAAATACGATAGGGACACAAAGTTTTCACATGCTCTCCAATTTCCAGTTTAACGCGATACTTCATCAACCCAACACGAGTCGAGTCGAGTCTAAAATTACCCCCCCTATACATATGACCATATAAATTTGTAGACGAACATCATACCAAAATTCACCAAAACCATCCACCCTCCCTTTTCCTCTTCCACCCACATCACATCCCCATCTCACCTACAACACCAGCTTCTTCCTCAATACAACCATGTCCACCCCAACACTCACATAATCACATAAATTGAACAAAAATAAAAATTCCCAAATTTACCCTTTAAATAAATCTAAAAAATTCTAAAAATATGAAAGAAAAATTAACATTTTCCCTTCATTCTTTTTTTAATAAAAAATTCCACGTGTGGATAATTAATATATATATATAGACAGATAAGTGAGCCATGAGTGTAGAGGGAGTGAGGACGAAGCTGCAGAGGTCGATAATGCCGCGTTTGCGCTGAATTGAGGGGGGAGGCCCAAGAGAGGGAAACCAAATGAGAGAAAGTGACGTAGAGAGACACACTAAAATAAACATATACATATATACATATATATATATATATAAATAAAACGTATATAATACATCCAACATGTACATTCATGTATATAAATATATAGTTAATAGAAGATATATATTTATCTATGGGGGTGAGTTGCAATGTTGTGCGTTCGACTGGTTCTGTTGAAATCTCCGTAACCCGACACCGAATCATACAAGACTCAACCGAACGGGGTTGATGTCTCTCGAACCCTAAATATGCTCCCTCACACTTCTCACAAATTTGTTCTCTCTCTATATATATATCAAAAGGTTTTGTGCCTCTTCCTACCTCCAACGGGGTCGGATGCTAACGCTTGATCTCTTGAAATCGACGTGGCTTCAAGTCGCGAGTTTATGTGTGATACTATATAGAAGAAGACAAAGAGCAGATTCGAAATGGGAAGCCCTTCTTTGATGCGCCAAACTCTCACTCACACCCAAGCCCTGAGAGAAAATGCAGCTGTGTGTCTTCATTTATTTATTATTATTTTTTTTCTATTACACCGAAAATTATTTTCCACACTCGAGTGTAATTAATTATCCTACAAAAATTTCCCACTCATATATATGTATATAAATCTTTATGGAAGATAAAAAAATTCACAACTGGAAATATCTTGGAAATTATTTAAATGTGAACTTCTGTTAAATTTTACTAATTTTTATGCAAAAGTTTTATTTTATTCAAATCT
The DNA here is from genome assembly GCA_030523045.1 of Meteorus cinctellus. Lineage (NCBI taxonomy): Eukaryota > Metazoa > Arthropoda > Insecta > Hymenoptera > Braconidae > Meteorus > Meteorus cinctellus. Next base: position 187,208 of record JAPYZF010000164.1, read on the forward strand.
TAACCCCCCTCCCCCTCCCCTCTTTCAACACCTCATCATTACCTTTATTCTCATTGCAGACTCCTCTTTATTATTTTTTTGTTCCATCAACTTGAATAGTCGATAATAAATTTGACTGAGTGGATGGGCGAGGATGACCCCGTCCAAATACGTAACTGAATCCGCGTCAAATTATTCGAATATGTATATATATATATATATATATGTATATGTGTGTATTTATATAGGATGGTTCATCCAATCCCTCGCTGTTGCAGTAAATAATTAATAACTACAGACGGTGATGCTCACCCCACCGTGTATATTTGCCCTGCTGTCCATTTCACATGCCAGGAGGATGTTATACGAATAAATATATATGTGTTTATACATTTTCGTATGTATCATGTCAGGTTATGGTGTAGGTATACATATATATATAGTATATATGTATGTATATAATATATTTATGGTTGTATGTATGTATATGGTAAAAATAACATAGCCACACTAGCAACACATATCATGTTTCTATACTTTTACATTGATATTGATCACTTTTATTTCCTAAGAGTGTTTTTTCAGAGAGAACACTTTTGTTATCCAACCAATATTCGGTTTTATTAGAAAGATATTAATGGAAAAGAAAATGAAGAATTATTGATTTATTTAAAAATAAAGTTTAATATCTCTGCTAAAATTATAGTTGACGACTGTTATAGACGACAATTTATACCGGAAGTTGAGATATATTTTTAACTTAGTATTAACAACTTTAATCTATTTTCTGTGTACGGATTTCTATATATAAGTTTGCTCTAGACTTGTTACTTTGATGATTTAATTTTGTATGATTTGTATGTGTGGTGGTTGATGTTGCATTGATTATGTGTGGAAATGGAGAATATAAATAGAGAATTGTATTTTTTTAAGGTTAATAATGAGATTTTTGGGGTTAGTTGTAATTTTTTCTTATTGATTGATATGAAATTTTATTTTATGATGAAATTCATGAATTATGTTTGGTGTTGACGCCAAGTTTTTAGGTTTGGATTCTTTCCAATATAGAGGAGATCACGTACAACAATAAAATTATGTAGAAAAAAAAACACTTGAATCATGTCGATATGGTTGAGGAAGAATGCACAGGAGAAAGGTGAAGTCGAGGTCTGCATTCAAAATTTATACGAACGTTACTAAATAAAAGATTGGAATAATGAGAGAAAAGAACAAATCAGAATTGTCTACACAATATTGGTAATGTTTTTTTTTCCTTGTTATTGTATATTTAACTTTTTTTATCAGCTAACTTTCACCAATAGCTTGAGAGAATATTAATTATAAAGTTTGAAATGATTCACCTTCAATTCATTGTATTTTTTTTTTAATCACCTTCCATTTCAGATCAACCAGAAATTAATTTTACTTTGTGAATTTCAATAATGACCAAGTTACCAGTCGCACTCGAACTTGTTCCAACGTAGTTTATTTCATTTCAACTTTATTCCTCATGTTCTTTTTTTCTTTTTGGTTAAATAAGCGCTGAGATCCCTTCGTGACTGGATTACGCGTCATTAAATGAGGATTATGCCACATTGTCGTGGCTTTAAATTCTACGGTGTCGTCAAATCGATAAATTAGAGTCAACTAAAAATAAAAGTCTGATAGAACAAAAAAAAAGGGATGAATGTATATTAAATAAATGTGGTTGATTGACAAAATATAATTATCTGATACAGATTGCCATGAAAAGACAAAAATACATATGACATTTTACCCAATCCAATTTAATTACTGTTAATAATTATTTTAAAATTGTAACTAATGAATTAATTCACTGGTATTGATTATGTTGTATGATAGGCGACTGATTGGTGGTTGAATGATATGTACATGGAAATACCACTGGCATTACCTATCAATAGTAATCCTGGATTGGCAGCAAGACCAAAAAATTTCACAACTCAACGTGATGCAGCGATTTATCTAGCACGTTTTTTAATGGAACTGTTGAATTATCAAGAAATATTGGACAGGTGAGTTGAGAATAGAAAAAAATATAATAAATAACATTACCACCTATAGATATTTATATTCATCAACTATTTATACTTCCACCAATTCCTATCAATTCTTCTACGTGAGAACCAAAGTGTGTCTGAACGAAAAAAAAGATTTTCAACGAAGAGAAATTAATTTAAAATTGAAAAAAAGAAAAAGCCAATGCGGAAATCCGAATTGTAAGATCTCCACAGAGAGCCCTATAGACGACAAAGTAGTACATATATATTCAGTAAAAAGGAACTCACTATCTCACTTTCGTTGAGAAATCTCAAAGCTTTCCGTCTCGGTATCCGGTATCCGGTTCCGAGTAATTCTACACCCGAGTTCACTCGAGAATTCATGCGTCTGGCCTCACTCTCATTTACTTTATTTTCTCCCCATTCACCCACTCACTTCCCTTCACGTTGTATATTCATCAGCTGTAGAGGGAGCAGAAAGTGAAATTTAAAGTTAATTGCACACTCGTTATACCACAGATAGACTATTTTATCAATACAATATTATTTGTTCTAAGATATCGATTAACTGTAATGAAACAAACTAATTAATCAGTTTCCTTATTAATTCAGAAAGGAGTTGGAAGTGGAACAAGTTAAATCAAGAGATGGACGATCAATGCAGTCATTGTGTATGGCACAACATTATCAGATGTTCCGTCTTTACCGCAAACCTGGCACTGATAAGGATGAACATATCATTTTGGACAGATCCAATTCTGGTGATCATATAATTGTTGCTCATCACAATCAGGTGAATTAATTTGATATTTATTCAAAGTTATTCTTTACTGGAACTTTATTATCTTTAACATTTCTTTCAATAGTTTTACAGTATACCAGTCCGGGGATCTGATAGAGACAGGATAACTGAAGTTGATATGATTCATCAGCTTTTAAACATTATGGAAACACCACCAAATCCACGTACACCGCCTGTGGGAATTTTGACAACTGCTCAACGTCCGAAATGGGCACGTGCACGTCAGGAGCTATTGAAAAGTGTGTTAATATAATAATTGTACAATTTTCTTCACTATCAGAATTAATTTATTTGTATTTTTTTAGATGATTGCAATCGACACAATTTAGAATTGTTAGAACACTGTTTGTGCATTGTATGCATTGATGATGACATTCTACCAACGACATTCAATGATCCATATAAAAAAGATGATTACTGGATTAATAATCGAGATTATAATAATGTTTTACATCACTGTCTGCATGGAGGTGGTTCAAGATACTTTGGAGCAAACCGTTGGTTCGATAAAACTGTTCATATTATTCTTGGCAAAGTAAGTCCAATCAATTCATCATTTTATTACCATTTATCTCTGTTGCTATATTGAACTAATCCTTTTCTGTTTTGCGATCAGGATGGAATGTGGGGATTGACTTATGAACATTCAGCAGGTGAAGCGCCAGCAATTTTCTCAGCTTTTGAAAATCTCACAGACAAAGTTGACGCAATGCCACTGGATGAGAGTAATCATGTTTCATCACATCTAGCGGCGCCAGAAAAACTTGAATGGCAATTGTCTGACCAAAGTTTGAGTGATATACGAGAAGCAATGACTACATTTGATGGGTAACTGAAAGAATTTACCATTGATACTTATTAATTAACAATTCATTCACACACCTGCAAAGCTTTAATTGTCTATATAAAGAAGGATTTGTATGTCTGAAAGAAGATCTTCATAATTCAACATTAAAAAGTACAACTGTTGATTGATAATCAACAAACAAATGTTGACAAAATATACAAACTAAATAAATTTCGTATTGCCAAGAAAATTCTTCTATCAATGTGGGATGTTTATCTGATGAGGGGTTTTCAGCGGTTTTCCCCAAACCCAAACGCAAACACGGATCCAATGTTTCTTCCCTAACTTTTCCAGCTTCGTGAGGGTGAGAGGGTCTTACAACTCTCTCTACTTCTCAAGTGACCTCAGTAATTTCCCGTGCAGCTGGGCTTGTGGGGACACCCTGTTTGGATGGTTTGAAAGAAATAGTTGCGGAATAAATCTTGCTGACTTTCAGATTTTTTTTATTGATATCTGATTCATACATAAATGAAAATCACTATGATGTACCTGAAAAACGAAAGAATACTTGGAATGAATTCTCAGTTACATATTTTTCTTTTTATTCAATTGAAGGTTGGTGGATAATTTGGATCTCTGTATTCTGTGGTTTGATGACTATTCCAAAGAGTTCATCAAAACTTGTAAAATCAGCCCTGATGCTTTCATCCAATTAGCCTTGCAATTAACTTACTTCAGGTATAGATCTACATTCTTCAAACTTATGTATTTAAATCTGTGAATTCCTCATAAATATATTTGTACAATATCTGGAAAATTTTATATATTTTTATTATTGTGCAGAATTCATGGACATTTAGTTGCGACATATGAAAGTGCAGGAATTCGCCGATTCTCATTGGGACGCGTTGATGTTATTCGTGCTGCAAGTCCAGAATGTCTTGGTTGGGTGGAAGCAATGTGCCAAGGTGATCCAGAAATGCAGAACGACGCCCAAGAGGAAGGCACCAAAAGAGTACAGTTCACCATTTACAGTGTAACTGAATCCATGAAATTTGTCATGTAGTATTTGTCGCTTCATCTGCAGACAGTTTATGAAATTATTTAATATATTAATACGACTTTTATTCTCTTCTACTTATCTTGTAAACACAAAACATACTCGTATTTATTTCGAATCGTATTCCAACAAACATTCACAAAATGGCAATCAATTAGATTCTACCCTCACATTTGCGAATGTTTACTTCATTCTTGAGATGACTACTCCAGCAGGGAAAAGAAATAGATATAGAAAGAAGTATAGAGGAAAAGAAAAAACAAATTGGTAGGAGAAAGAAAAATACACAGACAAGTTCAAGTATTTTGTTTGCAGTTTATTTTCTTTTGGTCGTCTCTCAACTACGCAATTATTATTTCAACCGATAGTCCACAAGGGTCTCTCCAACCGTCATACTCTCACATCACCTACCCCTGTTTTTTTTTCTCTTCCATAGACAAGACAATTCTTCTTCTGCTTTCTTTCTCATCATGTTCATATCTTATCAGTATACGAATTTTACACCAGCTATTGCTTCTGTCCACCAAATTGATCATCAATTAAAATCTTTCTCTTCTCTTTTTTTTTCACAATAAACAGCAGCAAAGGATAAAGGAACTTTTCGATCTGGCTTTACAACGACAAACAAAAGAAATATCAGACAACATCAATGGTCATGGAATTGATAATCATCTAATGGGTCTCAAATATGCAGCAAAAATGATAGGAGAAAATTTACCAGAACTATTCAATGATGAAAGCTTTGCCATTGTCCACCATTTTGCGCTCTCAACATCTCAGGTATACTAAAAAATAATTAATTAAAATTTTATTCTTTCGCACCAAACACATAAATGTACAATTGAAAAGAGAAAAAGTCCAATGATATTAACGACCCTAAGTTCAATGAGTGGCAACCGAGGCAACGAATGGGTAATTAAGAGAAAATTGAGAGGGAGTTAAAATGGGTTTCCTACCCTCATATGAATTCAGTTGCCACCCCTATATTATACCCTTACCTCAGAGCAACGAACAAAGACCAACCGGAAACAATCTTCTATGCTTCTCAACTCGTTCCGGAAGTAAATTCACCATCCATCAAACTTCCGGCAATTGTTTTATTGTATGTACAAAGAGTGTGATATAAACGAATAGGGGATGAATGTACGTGAATGTGCTCATGCATATGCATAAAATTTCTATAGTTAATTATTTATATCTAATGACTTGTTCACAAGTTGTCTACTGATTTTTTTATTTTGTAGGTGACAACGAAAAATGATGCCATTGTTGGATATGGTCCAGTTGTACCTGATGGATATGGCTGTGCTTATAATTTACGTAAAAATGGTTTTATATTTTCAATATCAGCATTTCACAGCGATGGAAGAACGAATGCAAAGAAATTTGCTCAAACATTAGAGTCAAGTCTTCGTGACATGGCTGAAATGTTGAAGAATACACAAAAACATTAATAGATTATTTCTCATTTAACTACAATTGATTAGTAGAACTACAACATAAGTAGTTGCTAACTGTAGTAACAGAATAATCTATCATCAATACCAAATAGATTTCAAGTCTGACAGTTCAATAGCTAATTGTAGATGAATGACAATTAAATCAACAAAAAGAGCGTTCTTATTTCTATAGATATAATATAGTGAGAATAATTTTAATAGATACGAAAAGAATTCACTAAAAATCATGGCATATCATTAATGTCGCCAATTGACTTATTGGCGCCCGCACCAGTACACTCTTGTCCAATTATTAAAATATTAATATCAGTAGTGGAAAAAAAAAGAAAACAAAGGCTAACAGAAAAGAGTATGTATCGCACGCAGAACAATAATTTCGTACGCGATCTCTGTTATTTATTCGCTATGAAAAAGCCAAAGAAGAAATTAGAAAAACCAACAAAATTATCTATATAATTAAAAAGTATTAAAATTATAGAAATATTTAACGACTAACGTTGACCGATGTCGCTGGATTTTAAAATATTTCCATTTAAATGAAAGAAAAAACAAAATATATTATGCAAATGTTATGAAATTAATAGCAAATTATATTTATAGTTTACAGAAAAATAATTATTGATCGTGATATAATGCTGCAATGACTTTATTCAAATGTTATGAGAGATTATATGAACAAGTTGTGACGAGAATGTGTGTTTTTATGTATGTATCAGGCCAAGAAAAAAAAGCTGTTACTGTACATCAATGTTATATACAAATCGTCTTTTCATTTGTTACAACATGATATATTTACACGATACAAATAATTGTTTATATATCTACAATGTGTATTTTTTGGAGAAATTGAAAACAATTTCATGGAATAAATAGCAAATTTATTTTTTGTTTCTATTTTGCTCTGTTCGGTGCAATAAAATTTATACGAACGTGTGATCGCTATCGCAGCGACCAAGAATTACATCACAAACATATCAATGTACAAGTGCCGAGAAAATGTAGGTGCAAATCACTGTAATTATATATCGTAGGCACTAATTGAAACGTGTTATTGGAATGTTGAGAAATAAAACTAACGAGATAAACATATACATCAAATAATTATAGTCTTCCTATTGTTGTTTCCATATTTCCAATCCCACATTATATTACAACCTGGGTCGACAAATCTGCGTTGATATCATCACAATTGCGTGCAAATGAGTGCGAGAGAAGTGATAATGCAGATGGCCGCTCTTTTGCATCATATTCAAGACATTTTGTGATCAAATCCACACCTTCTTTACACAGATGTTTTGGTGGTGGCGGACTTTCACCCATACCGACCTAAAAAAGGTCGAAAGAATGAATAGATTGTTGTCTTGACAAATATGAAGACAAAGAAAAAGGAGAAGTAATAATTTACCTTAAACATAATTTGATAATTAGAATCATATTCTGACCAGGGACGTTTTCCACTTGCCATTTCTATAATGCAACATCCAACAGACCAAATATCAGCAGCACGTCCATGTCCAACACTTTCAGTCTTCATGAATACCTCTGGCGCCATGTAAGCTTGTGTACCAACAAAACCTTGAAGTTCACCAGGCATTGTTGTATGACTTTTAATTTTAACTGCTGAACCAAAGTCTCCCAGTTTTAAACAATTCGTCTGATCGGTTAAAAATATATTTGCTGTTTTGATATCACGATGAACAATACCATGCGAATGAAGAATAGATACTGCCAATAATAATTGATGCGTATATTTACGAATAAAAATTTCGGGTAATCCGCTACTGCCACTACCAGCAACAAAACTCTCTAATGTACCTTCAGCACAAAATTCCATGAAAATTAACATTTCCTCTCGCTGAATTTCAATACCATAATAACGTACTAAATGTTTATGTTGTATTCCTTCAAATATTTCTAATTCTTCTGCAACACGACGAATTGCTATGTGATCACCAGGTTGTAAAGCAACTTCCTTCATCGCCAACAATTCACCTGTTTGATTATTGACAACTGTATAAACTTTACCAAAACGCCCTTGGCCAATTTTAATACCACGTTGCCATGTGAATGTCACGCGTCTTAGTTTGATTCGAATTTTGTCTACCACTGATTTATGATCGGTTATATGCCCAATTAATTCAGCTGTTCGTCTTTTTTCATCTAAATTTCTTTCCAATTTTTCGATAGCCGAAAGAAATCGCGATTGCTTCACCACGTTATATTCTGGTATGATTAGACTCATTGCAACATTGTCAACTACTGGCAATACGTTAAATAACGATTTTTGTTGGGTATTGTCTCGCGATTTTGATGAAACACCGCCACCAACAGTTTGTTGCTTGATGTGAGAATGCAACGGTGATGCAGCAGGCGATGTCGCTCCAGAACGCGATAAGCGTTTACGATTATCCTTATCCTGATCACTGGGATGATCAAGTTCTACTATTGTAGCTGCTGTGCCGACAACATGTGAAATACAACGATCCATATTAGTTTTGAGTTCTTCAAATTCGTCATCACTCAGATAACGCGTATTTAACGGTTCACAAACGATCATGAGAAATTCAAGGCCATGATTAGCCCATCTTGGTCGTAAGCCACGACCTCGTTCACATTTATCCATTACAAAAGTCATCCATAACTTTGAGAAATCAACTAAGTGGTGGGCCAAATGTTGACGTTCATTGTAACAAAATAATCGACAAATTTCTTTATAATAATCGAAACCCATTCGATATGCCTGATGAAATATTTCACGAATTCGTGTGTGCATTGCTAAATAGTCATGTTCAATTTTAGGACCATCCTCAGCTTCATCTGCTCTAATTTCAAATTCTTTAATAACTGCAGTTATGCATCCACGCAAACTTAAAACAATCCGTTTTAAATTTTCAACAGCATCATTCAAGGCATTACTCTCAGCACATGTCTCACACTGTTGATGAATATCTTTATTCAACAAATTTGCTATCATCAAACATTTCATTATCTTTTCGCGTGCCTCCACAAACATTCCCTGATATTCCCGACCAACTGACATCAAATGAAATTTAATCGTTGAATCATCATTGCCATCATCCATTGTTACCATCGAATCAAAAATTTCTTGTGGGCGCATGGTCAAATAATCCTTTACCTGTTCAACCATCATACAATTGATATTGCAAAATTGGATACCACCAATTGAGTATCCGTCATTAATATTGCTCGCTATTGTTTTAACAAATATCCACTCATCTTCAATTATATTTTTATTATCACTGTTAAATGCCATCATTTCCATCCATTTATATAAATAGTCAAGATAAACTTGAAAAACTGCTTTCAAGCTATTATCAAATTCATTTATATCGCCTATATCCAAAGCACCAGGATTACGATTTCCAGCTTCACATGCCATCACAGTTTTGGAATTTTCAATAAAACGATCACGATGTATGCATGCAATACGTAATCCTTCGCGCATTTCACGCATCAATTGTCGTATGGATAATGGTCCTGGCTGTTCGGGTTTTTGCTCCAATCGCATTCTCAAAAATTCATGAACAACATCCAATGGCACACGTGAAAGAAAAATGAATGCTGATCTGTATGATGGTAAATTTAAATTTTGTGCCTCTAAACTCCATACTCCATAACGTCGCAATTCCCAATCTCCTTCGTATTCTTCATCAGAATCATTCTTTTCGCCATTTTCACATTGTTTCAATGTCAAACTGGCTCTACGTAATACTGATGTATGTAAACGCTCAAGGAAATTTAAACTTTTCGATAGTCCGCGAGTTTTTAAAACTTCTTCAATATATTTCCTGTATGAAGGTCGATCAAATTCAGTTAAATAAAAATCCCAACAATCCAATCTATCGTCGTGATTAAAAATTGATGATTCTGGCGTTGGTGGCCATGAAAATTCACGTTGCATATTATAATTTCCATCACTACCCAATGATGAAGATGAGTGACTAGTGTTGCTTGAACTCGGTGTACCAATATCATTGTGCAAATTATTCGTCGTACTGCAGTCTAATGTAACTGCATATATACCAGCATCCATTTCTAATGCTGATGGCTGTAAATTCAAGCTTGAATCGTTGCCAGATTCAAAATTCATCTTAGATTTATCCAACAACATTAACAATTTACTCAAAATTCGTAATTTCAAACGATGATGTCGTGTCATGTTGTACCAAAGACACATCGCTTTAATGCGATCAGTAAACGCAGTATCTTTATATAGAGGAAATTGAGTGGCGAATGCTTGAGATGATGGATAAAGTGATTCTGCTTTTTCTAATCGACAAAGAAGATGTTCAACTTGCTTCAATGCTATCATTTGCGAACGTGAACACGAACGACAATACATCGATAAACATCCTGAACATGGTTCAGGTATTGTTGAACCACCAAAGCCACTATCACTTGAATTAGCTGTAATTGATCCACGTTCAGCGTAATTAGACATTGGATCGTATCTAAATTCAAAATTATTCTTTTGTTTTCAACTCTGGAAAGATTTATGACACACAAGAATATAAATAATGTCTAGCTCACCTGTATTCCATTATTTCAGTCAATAAGTGACCAATAGTGTCGCGTTGCTTACACAAATATTCATCCTGCTCTATCAAAGCTCGGTCAGCATGAAATGCTTGCAATTCTAGCCAGATCAAATCTTTCAACTCGTTCTGCCACCGTGACTCTTCACTGCTCATTTGACGACGGCAATTGCGCTCACGATCGGTGCTACCCTGTAAAAGTTAAATGTGAGCCACAAGTAATGAAATATTAGGAAGTGATGAACGCTTACCAGTCGTATAAGAAAAGAAAATGTGTCGTGAAATAATTCTCGTTCCCGTTCACTTTTTGACTTCGATAATTCACCGCAATCATCAACATTTGCAGGATCAACTACTGGCTGGCTAAACTTTACGTGCGTTGCTACATTGTCCCGCTTTTCTTCATTGACATCAACTGGTTTAGAGCTTAGACAACGAAATCTATTCCTGGTTTCGATCTGTTGAAATGTGTGACAAAAAAAAACATTTCAATTTGGGTTAAGAATAGACGTGAATTTAATTAAATGGAACTCTACGAAAAAAGTATTATCTATGTATTATAACAAACAGAAATTTGTACCAAACATTAATGGGCTCTTTTGATATTTATGCATTCAAAAATGTTTAAATGACACATCCTATCCCTCATATTTCGTGAATTAGCCGTTGATTATAATAATAGAATGAGAATAAGACTTACCACGCCACACAAAACCTTCATATTGTTATTTTGCCGTTTAGCATCAGTTTGCTGTTCAAAAATTTGTGGAACTAAACCATCATTATCAACATCGAGTTTAAAATTTCTCTCGGAATCCCGTGCCAACTTTAAACTTCTTTTACACTTTCTATTTCCATCATTAACTGCCTCTTCTTTTGTCTCCTTGATACGATCTTCATCGTCCGCCTGATCGCACAATTTATTAAAAATTATTGAATCGAATGTGTTTCGACGACATAAAGATGAATTAGTCCGTGGCTCTTTCATAGATGAGATTTGTTTACTTTCACTAAAACATAAAAGAAAAATATAAATATTATAGATGAATAGTTTTCTATTTTCACTTATTCTCACTGTTCATGAGTTTTTGCAGCTTTTATTCCACTTCGATCTACATATTTTATCATTTTATTGTAATTCTCATATCTCCTATTTACCTTAGAGATGTTCGTTGCTTGCGTTCACGTTGACGACGATTGTAACGAGTTCTCGGTGGTGTTTGACCATAAATATCGCTCATTTCGTGCAATGGATCATCAAGTTCAGATGTTGGGCTACACGATCCACTTATTTCACTCCACCGAGACATTTCTGTACAACAAATGTAACAAATAATTCTCTAACTATGATTCAACTTCTTCTAATCATCAAACCAAACTGTATTTCGCTACTTATCAGGAAATTGAGTTTCCTTATCATTTTATCAGAGATAATGAATTTTATGGTAGATGAGAATTGAAAGCTTGGATTGTTAACAAACATTTTTTCATTAAATAATTTTTATATTGCACAATAGTTTATCAGTAGCAACATATTCGTTTGGAATAAAAATCAATTCAATAGATAAATCTTATCTGATCTTAACGTTACTAAATATGATTTTTAGGTTATGTTCATGAATAACAGTGAACGTAAATAGTTCATGACAATATAACGATGAAGAAAGATACAAATAAATTAAAACTAAGTACAAAAGTGAAATAATTCTTGTACACGAATCACTGCATGAATAAAAATACCTTCATATGTATATAAACAATCACATGAATTTCATCCGGTTTCGTCATGCAATAAACAGCTCCATTTTATTCGCCACTGAACTCAGAGCAAACTCCAGCTAATTCACTCATCCATTTGAACAAAACTGCAAATTGTTAATATTTGATTAATAATTAACATCTTAACAACATGCTCAACTTATTTACATGGACAATTATTCCTTGCAGAATTTTAAATGAAAATATTTGATCAAAATACCTTCATGATTGCCGGTGATCATAAATTACACCATCTCATCTCCTTAATCTATTCCATCTTTACCCTGTGGTATATTCACCAAACTTTATAATTTTTTAACGTCAAACTATTCCACGTGCTTGGCTTCCCGCGCGAACTTTCAAACAGTGTTCGAAATACATAGAAAGTTGCTTGGTTACAAAATAACATTGAAAACAATTTGGAATTAATTTTTTTTGAATCATTTTTGATGCCATTAAACATTTTAAATACTACTGATGTTGTGCTTTGACAATGCTGCATTCTATCATGCGAAATGCTACTTTATTATCAGGGTTACAACAATAGATGTGATGTATTTTAAACAAATTGATTAAATAACAAAATATATTCTCAAATTCGATGATATCCACATAGATATGCACTAAAAATAGCATACAGTATACACAACATATAAATGTACATTGGGGATCTCCGACCTATCCAAGAGCAAAAAAAAGTGCATGAGTCATCTTCAGGGACGGCTATTGAACTCAAACAAAATTGAAGTTCTACCCCACCCGACACCTGTATGAGCGGCAGGTTTATAGATGAACACACTACACATGTACACACTTTATTCATTGGAAATTAGATATGAATTATTCATGAAAATTATCTAGAATAGATACAAACATATCATAACAAATTTCTCATAATAAATAACAAATTCAAATGGATAAAGGTATTAAATAATCAGTTTTAACTAATTCTCTTAATAAAATATGAACATTTTAATAGATTAATATACAAATCAACATTTAAGATAAATAGAAATTCATCTAGTGCAAATTCGGAGCGTTGAAATATTTCTTCAGTATCATACAAAATGTAAACACAAACACTTTGAATTAAGTGTGACGAGCAATCGGTGGTGGGGGTGAAATGGGCCTTGTGCCCAAATGAAAATCTTGGGCCCGTTTCTCCTTATGCGACAGGTCCTCCCCCCCATCAATCGTCCCAATATTTAGCTCGTGCATCGCCTTGAAGTCCTCCCCCTCCTTTACCCTCCCCCGCCGACAACCAGATCTAAAGACTGAACGTGTTTGAACACGTTTAGTGCACGTTGAGTCGCGCAACCAGTTGACACCAGAATTGTGGCTTCAGATATTAATTGAGAAGTCTCACGGTCAGCCGTCAGGTGAATTGTTATTGTTGCATTTGCATAAACAACTAAAATATTTAGTGTGATATGTAGAAAAGTTAATAAATTAATAATTTGTTAATTATTTAACATCTTTTTGTTTTTATCATTAATCAGTCAATCGCAAATGCAATCGGCGTTAGTGGATGAAAGGAAAATTCGCGCGTGGTCCAATAGTCTTCAGAAATTTTGTCTTGTCTATGATCCATTCATTGAGGATGGCACATAGACCATTCACAACTGTCCTCACGGTAAGTCAGAAATATTTTATAATTATTCTACGATCTTATCCTTAATTAGATAATTATTGTATGGGAATGCAATGACAATTCAAGAATAAATATCTAAGGAGAAAATTGTTTGTCTTCAATGTACAATTTTATCATCTTTGGATTCACATGCAATTATTGGGATCAAGGTCATGTGATAAAAAACAATTCAAACGTATTTCCAACGTATCCTTCAGACTTTTCATTGAAAAGAATAAAACAATTTTTCTATTCATTGCAACTGTTTTTGTTTTGTGTTTTTGTTTTACTATCTCGTGAACAGAGCTATGACGTTAAGGACGAGTTCCGAATGGTCATGTCTATGATACTTACGCATGTGTATATTTATCAAATGTATATGAGATTAGTTATCGCAATTTCACATTTAATCGTAGCACGAGTGTATATAAGGATATATTATATGAAGAGATATTAATATTTCACACTTGCATACTCTTCTATATATATTTCAATGACTAATAAAATTGTCTATTGAAGAAATGTATGAGCTACCCGTCAATTTAAATTTGCTTTCATGTTGGCATGTGACATGATAATATTGTTGTCATGTAGAGTGTGATTTAGCCCTTGCATATTCATCCCATATTTTTCTGACGCAATAAAACCGTTTATTGGTAGCAGTCGCCATTTTGAAATATTCTATTAAATATAATTTTTTCTTATTGTTGATTGTATATTTTATTGGATAAATAAGAATATTGTAAACTTTGTTTGAATCAATGAATTGGAGATACGATGTAAATAAAATATGTGATAGACCTGTTCAGACCTGCATGTGTTATCCTGCTGATAAAAACTCATCGTGAGCAAATAGTTTTAACAAAGAATTTTCCTCTTAAGATATTTTGTTCTTTAACTAAATTCTACAGATTGTTAAAAAGTCAGTAATACCAAAAATTAATTTCTATACATTAATTAAGTTTATATTCGAATAATACTTATTGTCAAATTATCTACGATAAGAGAACAAGAGGATTAATGTCAAATACTCAACAGCTTTATCGATAACACGACAGAACGCGAACCTGTAATATATCATAAAGATGAAAAATGATTTATTTCATCACCAATCATCATCTTCTATTTAAACTATTTCATTTCTTTTCTTATATTATGAAACACAGTCAACAGTGGTAAAATAAATTGTCCGTTGAAACTGTTTTGTATAATAAAAGCAAAATCGATCTATCTTTATTTTGAGAACACACATCAAATGAGTCATCACCAACCTCAGCGTCTTTGTCGTCTTCATCGTACTCCTTTCGTCTCTCCATACAGAACGCTTTACTTGTTGACGTATATACCCACAATTATAGATAATGATAATTCAAACTCTACAATATATGTTGGATTATAATCAATAATTGATATCACAACTGGTTAAACAACAATGTTCCATAATATATTAATTTATCATTAAAACCTTTGGCTTTTCTTTTCTAAATTAACTTCTCAACAACATATATTAGCAATTGTTAATCTGCTGTTTATTTCCTTTATTCATCTCATATTAATATCACAAACCACCAATGACGCAAAGTAAAGATAAGACTTGTTTCCCGGTAACACAAGACCTCGAATCACAATAAAGATAGAAAGCCGGATACAAATTTTGCAAAAATTGAACAATTAATTTTTTAATTGTTTTACCATAACCTCAATTTTTATGCTAAATTAATTATATTACCAATCAATTTATATGCAAAGTAAGAAGGTCTGAATAGTGAGAGGGATCATCGCCCCATCACTGCTGGGTGGCTCTTGAAAATATCGGCTCCACTATATACACCGCGCCACGCAATTCCCATGGAATGCACGGGGTTTCCGCCGCGATCAAAACACCCAATTTCTTTTCTCTTATTTCTTTTTTATGTATACATGTATAGACACAGTCGCATAAATACATACACAAAATGTGCAGAACAAATGTCCTATGATAAATCCATATTTCTTCATCAACTTACGAAATTTATTTTGTTTCAGTTGACGTTGATGACTTCAATGGCTTCATTCAATTTGGTAAATAAATTAATACATCCCCATTTTTCTTCAATTATTGGAATCAATATGCAATACATATAAAAATAATTTGTGTTATTATAAATAATTAGTAGAACCATTCACAATTGTTAATTAATTAAATTTATTATATTGCAGATTCATGCCGCAGCCGGTACATTTTGTACTTCCAACTCAGATTGTTCTCCAAACCAATATTGTTATAGTCTATCAGATCTATGCGTTGATTACATGTTATGCAGTCGATATAATAGACAAGAAGGACCCAAGCAGGCAGAGAATCCTAATCAATGTGGTCCATGTATTACTGGGTATGTGTCCTAATCGAATCTACAACAAATTCAGTATTTCACTTCTACTTATTTTACTTATTATATCCAATTTATTTGCAGATACGTAGCTGATATACTCGTCACTGGAGATATAAATGAAATCTGTCGAAAAGATTTATTGCACGAAGACAAAATAAGTACGTTATTATTTAGAATTTAGTTAGTTAATTATATTTCTCAAGTTTCGCCCTATCAACAATTATTTTAATTCTTTTTAGTTCCTGATGGAGATAACTTATCTACATGGATTTATATTGTTGCTGGGATTGTTCTATGTGGCGTAATCATTGGATCATTGTCATGCTTCTTAAAGAATCGTAATTATTCTTTCATACCTCAATTCAGTAAGAAATAAATAATATATGAAAGCAATCTGATTCCTGTCTTTTAATTTCAGGTGTAGGTGATCATGGAAGCGAAAAGTGGTTCAAAAAAATGGCTGGCTGGAGCTTTACACCTACAGCACCACCACCCGATACTGGTGAGAAGGAAAAAAAATGCATTTGGATAATCAGATGAATTGTTTGACATAAAAATTTTATATAAATGAAAATAATATTTTTCAGGGGTGTACCATATACAAACCTCATTTTTTAACGATGAAGAGCCACCTGTTTATTCATCAGTAATGAATAACAACACCAATTCAAAAGATAGAAATAAATTGGTGTCTGCAGTGCCATTTCGAGCACCTGATTGGATAGATCTCAGTCAGAATTATGACGTTCCTGATAATTCTGTTAATGATGCAATGGTTCCTCCAACTCATATCGAGATTGAAGATGAGGAAACTAATCCGAGTGTTTGGGTGCCCGAGTAAGTAGAACGTGAAATAAAGAAAAGATTATTTTTAAAGTTGTTTAAACAAACATTGGTTTTGAGGATTCAAACCGTAAATCAATCTCTCATCTCTGACAATATTCTGATGACGCAGAGGATGAAAGTCATGGCCCCCTGCATTGTTCATCTCGTCTTATATTACAGCATTTCCATTTCTATTTCTGTTGTCGCACAAATAAATGCGCAGATGTACCTTATGCACGGTCAAAGTGGGAATCCCCACGCTGCTTATAGTACGTTAACACTATTACGCATGGAAACTCGTTCATGAGTCATTGTGAGAAATTGCCGCAGGTTTCTGCATTTTATAAATGTGGTGAAAAAACACTTGAACACATCAACCGCGCACACATGTTCAAGCTATCTTAATGTATCTGCAGTAATATTGACTCATGATATTATCTTCTTGACTTCTTTCACTTTCATTATTAACGGATTTACTTTCTTGTTGTTTCAGACAAACGACTGTTCAAGTACCAGCTCGTGCATTTCATCAATTCGCTCCTGAGCAAAGAGATAATGTTTTAAATAATGTTCTTGTCCGTGGTGATTGTGCATCCAACGCAGATCCTGCAAACGAATCTAATTCAACAGGATCAACTGGATCTGATTCTTATGATGATTCACGAACTGGCGAAACATACCGAGGACCCACTGTCCAGATAAATCAAATGATAACATTAAACATAGTCAATACTGATAATTGATTAGATAATTTTCAATTCAACAACTGAATTGCATAGATATTTTCTTTTATACTGATTAATATCTTAATGATAGGGCGCATTGAAGAATTGAAAGACTTGTGCCAATTTTTGTCATATACTAAATTAAGTTTTCAAGTGATAAAGAAAACTCAATGTAAATATTATTGTTGCTCAGTTTTTATCTCTTTGGGATCAATTTGTTTATTCTTTTTTTTTCATTTTTGACCACCATTGCTCAAGATGTTTAAATTTTCTTTAATAATTAGAGCGAGATTTATGAGAAGATTGAGTTTTACGCTGCCATCATAACATTTTTCGATATGGAATTGATGTGCAACTGATTCCAGAAAAATGGTAGTTAATGTACTTTTTTTTCTAACTATGCAGGGAAAAATGGATATGCATTGTGTTGAATACCTGCACATGTTGATATATACATGAATCTATACATTCATGGTCTTAGAATAATACACAATTCAATTGTAGATACCGTAAATGAATGTAATTGTACACACAGTAGAGTTTGCAATAACTCAATTTTCATTTAGGCCAATTTTGTGATTTTCATATCAATCAAATTGGGAATAATTGTATTTTTACACAAAACCTTTAGTATATGTATGTCACACACAATTTTATTTATTTTGGATAAAGAATCAGTCAATCATTACTGATATGTGAAAATTATAATGAAGAAATTCTTTTTTCGCTGCGAAAATCTCTCATTTACAAGGTTTTTCATTTGTAAATATATAAACTTGATATGTAATTTATAAACTACTTATACTCACATTAATTATCATAATTGTATGAATGAGGCGGAAATGTTTGCCGCAAATAATTATATTGATATCGTAAAAATTATTTTAAAATAAAACTTTTTCAATTATTTATAAAACAAAATGTTGTTTACTTACCTCACACATTACCAGAACGATGAGTATTTTTATTTGATACCTTCTCTCTATGGATTATTAAGTAATGATAATGAATAAAAAAAATTCTTGAACAATTAATTGTGTATTTATACAAATATTAAAAGCTGATAATGAAGACTACTTTTGACTTGTCATTAGAATAAAAAACATATAAACGATTAAACAGTACGAATAATAAAAATAATACTATGATATTCAATTTGGAATGTGACTGCACTAATGCCCTATTGGCTTCATGGCCCTGCAACAAAACCAAAAGAAAAACAAAGAGATATAAAATAATTTAGACAAAATAATTAATTCAGTGAAAGTAAATTATATAATAAATATGTAAAATAATTTGTTTTAATTCAACATGAAGTAAAAATTGAAGAATATTTAGCTTCAGTTCATAAAACACAAATTTCGTTCATTAAATAATTTTATTTGTTCGAATCACCACAATCGAACCTCTACAAAAATATTATTTATCTGCAACTCAATGATTTGCTATGTAAAACTCAGATATCTAAATAGTTAGTAGGGGTTTCAGTCACCCTCGAGGGTTAAACATGAATAAAATACGGGCAGTGAATAAATTCCTGGGATTACTATTAAATATTACTCTAAGCACTTTTACATTTCAATAGGCCAAGAGGAATTCTTTATCTTTTCAAAGACTACTTGAATAAAAGAATAATAAACTTACACGTTTTTGTTCTTTTTGATAATGCTGCAGTAAAAATAATATAACATGTCAATGATCTCGTTGAATATTGAAGAGAATTCCTGGCTGCTCAATTCCTCTCATTTAATCCTTTTTTTTCTTGTATATAACTTGATGAATGGACAGTACGAAGAACTAAGACTCGCACTTGTATGTTCCTACAACATATGCAATAACTGTCGCGTGATCTAATTTTCCTGGTACCATTGACATTTTTTCCAACACTTTCTTTCTACGTGAACGTTGCTCTTGTTTCGATAACTGTATCAATTCACCATCTTTATGTTGGGCATAATATAAATCAGCATCCTCTAATATTCGTCGTTTCGCTGCTGTAATTCTGACCTGAGGGTTGAATTAAAACGAACATAAAAAATCCTAATTGCCACCAACAGATGAAAAGAAATAAGCTGTTGACAAATACTCACAGCGAAATCCAACAGTAATTCGCATAATTGTTTGGCACTTTGGCATGGCGGACCGTCGCCAGAAACACCACGGCTAAGTAAATCTTCCATTCGCAACAGCGTCAATTCATGTCTTTGATAAGCTTGCACAATTGGCAAATCATTATGACCCTGGGCATAATAATCACTATTACCACTTGAATGGTTCCGTCGTGAATTATCAGATTTCTTATGACTTTTTACTTGTCGTCCATCTGACAATTTTCCATCACCACTACCACCACAGAAACCACTTTCAGCTGTTAAATTGTCATTCGGTAAAATTGCAAATTTCCCAACGACTGGATCAAAATTGTCTGATATTCCATCACTCGTTAGGAAAACAATATCACCCTGTTCAACTTCAGTCATTGCAAGCGTTAAATTATTCAATTCCGGATTGCAACCATCAACTGGTCCAAGAGCGCCAAGTGCATCGCGCATATCACGCATGCAATGAATATCATGTGAACCTCGTGTTATTTCTCGAACTCCTGTTTTCCTAATAAAATAATTCATTTATCCCGAATTAAAATCAGTTTCGTCCATTGATCAATTTGCTATATAAGATTAACAAAAAGTTATCAACTATTACTTGGAATAAACGTAAGCGAGACTGTCGCCGACATTACACGTGCATGCAACGTATTTTTTCACTCCTGAATTTGACGCCGATCTACATGACGATGTGGACGATGTTGATGATGATGACGATGATG
Organism: Meteorus cinctellus; assembly: GCA_030523045.1. Classification (NCBI taxonomy): domain Eukaryota; kingdom Metazoa; phylum Arthropoda; class Insecta; order Hymenoptera; family Braconidae; genus Meteorus; species Meteorus cinctellus. The sequence goes on from JAPYZF010000164.1 coordinate 208,010, forward strand.
ATGAAGATGATGAAGATGATAATGGAATGTTCACAATTGGTAATATTGCACAAACAGTCAGTGTTGTTAGCATCCCTTGTTCCTGTAGAATCAAAGAATGTGCAGCATGGAATGATCGTAGTAATGCAACGAATACATCGCGCGTTGAAGTGACACCGGCATTAAGTGGTGATGAGAATAAAGCTTTATTTAAATATTCCATACTGCCATGAACGGCAGATCTTGCAGCTATACTAGCTTTTGGACCTGAAAATTTAATTATAATTTTAATTCCTCTAAAAATAAATTCCTATCAGAAAATTAAATGTTCCAACACCGACATTTCACAACCAAGAATTGTTAAATTATCTTTTTACCCCAATTGACACCATCAGCTAATATCATTAACGCAGCATTGGGTCGTGCAGCAACAGCAAAACAGTCCGCAATAGGTTCACCATTAGTTACATTATCTGTTGGATTTTTTTCATATAAAGTTGTAGCAATTCCATAAGCCAACTCGTGCGGAGCGAACCAATCGATAACACCAGCTATTTCTGATCCCGTTAATGCTGCTGCAATCAATAAAATCGTGGATAACAAAATTGATTACAAACGTTACGATTCGATTCTCCACTTTCTTATCAGATAGAAAAAAAAATATAGCTGTCCATTCTCAACAGGCCGAAGAAAAGATAACATGCCAAAACGAAAAATCCACTGAATTTTACACGATCGGAAGCATAAATGAAGCAAATATACATCAGCTCATTAACGTAATTTATGATAAGTGCATTGAGCAACTCCAACCACACACTTAAATAAAATACTGTCGTTTATGCATATATTTTACAAAATAGCACCTTGCTGTGATTCTTTAAATGGGGCTGGTGCACTCTTGGATTTTCTCAATGGTAACATCACATCATTTGCAAAATCAGTTGGTGGCGGTATAATATTGTTATCCAATAGTATCTCATTCAAATCATCGAGTACTTCATTATTTGAATTTTCATTGATGATATCAGTTGATACATCAAGTGTTGATGTAATATCAATATCAATAACATGATCACTTGTAATGTCGAAACTCACATTAGCTCTTGCTGTTTTATCAACGATTTTAGTCGATAACAAATCATTGTGTGATTCATCATCAACAAAAAGGACATTTAAATTTTTCTTGCCAGATGTTTCATCCCCATTCTTCTCAATGTGTTGACGATGATGATTATAACTGTTATATTTTGGTTCAGGTTCATATAATTTTCCAGCTGCACGAATTTTCACTGAACTGTTGTCAATTGGACACCATTCATTTGGGCGTATAACTAACCATCGATCATCTGCCACCGAGAAAATATAATCCATCGATGGGTTAACTATATTACAATAATATAAACTTCTGCTATTCTTTTACATTAATTTTTTTCTTCTACTTCCAATAGTAGACGAGCGCAATACAAGTTATGGTAAATTCACAGGGATATTAATATTCTGAAGCTTGACATGATTTTTTGTATAATCACAAATTGACTCACGAGAAAAATAAAAATATTTGCGCATTCATATCTCGTTTTCGATGTTCACCATCATCAATAATGAACTCATGGTAAATCAGTACATGAGTAATGTTGGATTTGAGTCCGAGTTGGATGATAAACTTTAGTTACGCAGTTTAACATGTTATCATTATACAAGTGATTGTCATGTAATTTTTAAATCAAGTTTCTATTACCTGAGGTCTGTTGATCAGTTTGTTCCAAAATATCAATATAATCAACGTCAGGATCGCTGATACTCAAATGTTTTTGCTTTAAATTGACTGTCGTCAAGCCACGATCAGGCCCAGTAATTGCAGCAAATACTTCTTCATTAGTTTCTAAAGTTGCCAATGTTTTTGTTGGCAATTCTTCAGGGTGACGTCCATGAAGTATAAGCGGTCCTTCACCTTTTTCTTCCATACTTCTTCAAGTTCAATATTTTATTTATTAATATAGAATATTTTCCATTTAAAATGTTGAAGGAATAATCATTTTACCCATTTAAATATCTCGATACAAAACATCGAGTTGGAATGTCCGACTGATTCTGCGTTGGATGTTCACCATGGCCAATACTCTCAACTGCAGCAGTTAAATTACTAATTGACAATTGGCGCATGAAACCAACAACTTTTTTCCTTAAACTTGGCATGTTGTCAGTTTTAATTGTCGTACTCTAAACAAATATTCAACATCGGCTCGATCACGGTTGATAATCTCAAGAAAACTCACATTTTACATAACATTATTTGTATTATACTTCGTCTACCAAAATGACGAGCATTCACTTTGTGATCTAAAATGAACAGAAAAATATAAATTGACACAATTCAATGATACAAAGAGACAATAAAATATAAAACAATTTTTCATGAATATTTATTGTTATTAATAAATCAACTTACCATGCACGACAATTCATAATTTTATTGCAACGGAATTTTCGTCATTGGAAATCATTGAATGGAATGTGACAATTGTTTATCAATAAATAAATCTTGTAATGAACATCCTGAAATCATCTACTTGTTTATTTGTTCAATGCCATCTTTCGTTTTTGTTCTATTGTAAGGAAATCACTTGTGTGCTAACGCACATCGTCACACCCGCCATGTTTGACTGTCTATTAGATCATGAGGGAACTCCGGACCTTTATCAAATTGAGAGCGCTGTTTGCTATATTATTAGCAAACAAATAAAAGATGATAATGAATGCGCATCGTTATCATTCAGTAATAATTTATAAAAGTTTAAACGGTTATATGCGTAGAATAAAATCCCACAAATATCAAATAAGGTGTTGAATTCATTTCTATTAATCGATTTGCAAATCATTTGGACAATTCAATTGGATTTCATTACATTCAGTAAGACGAGAGCTTTCTACTGCCAAATTTTGTAATACTAAAAGCCCAACTACAGATGTCTCCACCAACAAATTATTCAATCTCCTTATCAACATTTTACCATCTTCAATGTTCGAATTCTCTACTTTAATCATAAAGTTACATAAAAAACGATTTAAAATTGTCCCATCCAATCCCCAATTCGATCGTTAAATCCGACCTTGAACAACAGCGCCACGCGTCATTTACATTTGAATCTTCTATTTCCCGCCATTTAGTAAAATCACATTTGCGCTATCTATAAACAATCTTCCAAAAATAAATATCAAATAAATGTAGATGCAGGAATTCTTTCTTATCGACATATTTTTTCCAGGAACTATAAATGCGCTATGAATCTCTGTATTGCTCTGTATTTCCACGAACAACCACGAGCTCCACCGGAATTGCTACGTAAATAAATTACAGCGTAAATTGTCGAATTAATTAAAGCGTCACACAGTGATTGTGGAATATTGAAACAATTTAAAAAGGTGTAGAGCTGTGGATTTATACAACAGACCGGTCAGGGGTCACCGGAAAAAATTGAACGAGCGTTTCGACGCCTCGGTGCCTCATACACGGTGGCACATACACAATTCGTTTAGTGCATTCACATACACACATATATATATACATATATAGGTATATATTATCATTGGGTGAGTCGAAAGTAGACGAGTCATCAGACACATCAGTCCAAGATGGCAGAAGGCCAGGAGGCACCGAAGAAAATTACAATTTTCATTAAAACCCCGAAGGAAAAGCAAAGCATCGAAATCGAAGCTGATGCATCGATAAAAGACGTATGTCTACATGTTATTTTTTAGTATGGTCTTGATTATATGTTACATGTCGAATGAAATGTACAGATAATGTTGTAATGTATATATATATATATATATATAAATTTACCGCAATATCCAGAGGTGCAACACGTCATTTCATACTATTAAATGTTACTCGGAAAAGGCATCTTTTTTGTTTACATAATGTTTATATTATGAAAGATTTGTTATTTATTGTATGTTAATGGATAATTTTAACAATTTACAGTTCAAAGATGCTGTGTCGAAGAAATTCAATGCACAACCTGATCAGTTGTGTTTGATATTTGCTGGAAAAATAATGAAGGATCATGAAACTCTTGGTACTCACAATGTTAAGGATGGATTGACGGTGCATTTAGTGATTAAAACACCAAAAACTACGCAATCACAATCACAAGAGTCACAATCTCCACCGAGGCCTTCAGGTATATGATAGGAGAAAGTTTTAATAGGTCTTGTAATTGATAAGGTAATGAGAGGTTTTGTATATACTGAAATGGGAGTTTTATTAATTTTTTTCAGCGGCTGATATCGGCGCAAGTCCATTTGGTCTTGGAAGTTTGGGAGGATTACCGGGATTGGGTAATTTAGGACTTGGTTCGACTAATTTTGTCGAATTGCAACAACGCATGCAACGTGAATTACTTTCAAATCCAGAAACTATGCGTCAAGTATTTGATAATCCATTGGTTCAAAGTTTGATGGATAATCCAGAGAATGTACGAATGCTCGTCTCTGCTAATCCACAAATGCAAGAATTAATGCAACGCAATCCTGAAATCAGCCATATGTTGAATAATCCAGAGCTATTAAGGTTTGTATTATTATGGCACTTTGATTGATTTTATTAATTGTAAGATATCAAATTATTTTGTAATTCGTATCAGTGAACAATTGAAGTTTGCAAAGAATTTAGAAGATTAACGAAATGATAAAGAAATTTTATCAGCGAAAATGTTAATAATGATAAAATGAAATGGTGGAATTTTGAAAAGTTTAAATGTTGATTTATATAATCTTTCAAGATTTCGGAACATGTGATATCATTACATTTATTCAAAGATTTATAGAATCAGTAGTTTAGAATCAGCCCAATTTATTTGACAGTAGAAAAATGGATTTTTCTTTAATATAATCCTTCTGTATTCTACCTCCAGACAGACAATGGAACTAGCACGCAACCCATCGATGCTGCAAGAATTAATGCGTTCCCACGATCGTGCTTTATCGAATCTTGAGAGCATTCCAGGCGGACACAGCGCTTTACGACGAATGTATCGTGACATTCAAGAGCCAATGTTAGCAGCAGCGGCTAATGAACGCAATCCATTTGCAGCACTGGTAGAAAATGCTAACGATTTATCTCAACCAAATCCACAACAAGGTCAAGAAAATCGTAATCCATTGCCAAATCCATGGGTCCAAGATCGTTCTGAAACATCATCGACAGCAAACCCAAATTCAACTAATAGTGCAATGCCAGGAGCGGCGCGAGGGCTTTTAGACTCGCCAGGAATGCAAAGTTTGGCAACTCAAATGATGGAAAATCCGCAATTGATGCGTAACATGTTGGTAGCTCCATATACAAGATCAATATTAGAAGCAATGGCAGATGATCCTTCAATTGCTGAAAGTGTTTTGGCAGCAAATCCATTTTTCCGATCAAATCCACAAATGCAAGAGCAAATGCGCTCAATGCTACCAGCATTCATTCAACAAATGCAAAATCCACAAATACAAAATGTTGTAACTAATCCAGACGCATTGGCGGCAATAATGCAAATACAACAAGGAATGGAACAATTACGAACAGTTGCACCAGAATTTGTTGGTAGTATGGGTCTTGGTGCGTCACAACAACCATCTGCAACATCTACAACATCACCAACAACCACAGCAACAACTACAACACCAGGTACACAACAAACCACAACTGCAACATCACCAACAACCAATACGACATCAACAGACTCAATTAATTCACAACAAAATGCCTTTTCACAATTCATGGCACGAATGGTGTCATCAATGGCATTCAATCAAGGCGAAGGAATTGATGGTGGATCTATTGGCGGTGGTGTTGGTGGATTGGCACAACAACCACCTGAAGAACGTTATCGTGCACAATTGGAACAATTAACTGCAATGGGTTTTGTCAATCGTGATGCAAATATCCAAGCGTTAATCGCAACATTCGGCGATATTAATGCTGCAGTTGAGAGATTACTTGCCAATGGGCAGGTATCAATGAGCTAACCAGGATGAAATCATTTCTGGCTAATATATTCCACGTGAAAGACAAGAACGGACATGAAAAAACAAAAGTAAATAAATGAACACAGAAAAAACATGAAGATAACGATTAAAGGAGAATAAAACTCTAAATGGTTGATTTGGAATGAAAAAAGAAAAACAAATTTTTAAGAATTATCCGCACTCTGACGAAATACACGCTGTTGACTCACATTTGAAAATTTAAAACAAAATAATAGTAATGATAATAATAATATTAATAATAATAATAACAATAATAATGGAATGAATACCAACATAGCATTTTTATTTTTTCTACCATATTTTCAAGAAGTGTTTCATCAAACGGATTTTGGAGGAAAAGAAATATGAAAATACGAAATAATGATAGTAATTTGATTTTTGCTTTTTTAATTCAATTCACTTCTCGAAAATACAATGTTTTTTTTTTCATTACAATATTGTCTATTTAACAAACATTAATGAGAATTGTCAGATGTACCAAATTTCAAAGGTTTTACTTTTATTTCACGTGATTTATATTTTTTTCCTTATCAATTCCGTAATTGTTGCTTGTCCTATCCCGTTCTGTCGAGTGTGTCGTAGGGAAATATCTATCGAAGCGACATTTTTTAAATTTTTTCATTCATATTATCTGTAATTGATTTGTTATCATTGTCAATTACATTTGAAATACCAAAAGTGACGAATTAAAATGCTGAAAGGGAAAGAAAAATGGGACAGGGGAAAAGAAAATGACATTGAATAAACTGGAAGAAGTTTAGTCATTCAACATACATATATGTATGTATGTTTATATGCATGTATGTAAATATATATATATATATGTATATTATAATTATTATCAATATTATGTAAGTTTATATAGGAATCTAAAGGTATTAAGGTGTAAGAGTAGATGCAGTGTTCACAGAATGTGGCATCGACGATAGTAATTGTTATCAATTAAAAAACTCTGTTTATGAATTGATGAAAAAGTTAATTACTGTATATAGTGATCATTAGTCACTTATATGTGTCATGCATTCAATATATAGATGTGAAAATAAGTATTGAAAATTACATCATAACTTGCGAGTAGATAAGGAAATTTTTCTGATGTTTCATGTAAAGTTTCACGTTGCATAATGGAAATATTAGAAAAACGTATTGCATTATTAGAATATTGAATTATTGGTAATAGATGATGAACAAAGATATTAAATGTTGTATTTCTTTTATTATCATAAAAAAAGGGTGCAGTACTGAAAGAACTGAAATATCCTGCTGTTTGTTTTCGTTATTATTAATATTAATGTTGGAAATAGACATGGCCATAAGCAATGCAGAAAAAGCAACAAGTTTGAACAAGTTAGATAATCTATGAAAAATCTTCAATTCTTTTTTTCAAACATGATGAATTTAAATGTAATTGAAGAATGTAAATAATATATAACGACATTGGAATAAAATGTGTGTCGATGAGATGAACAAATGACAAAGTGTGAAATTGTTATAAAAGTTTAGCCTAAAAAGATAAATGTGATGATATTGAATCCATGTGAAGAAATGATTAAATAATTTCTTATCATCAACGTACACATGGCAAACTAACAGAGTCTGGAGGTGAGCACGATATATATACATATAAGAGCGGTAGTAGGGATAAATCTCCCCACCAAAAACTATTGCAACATCTTTGCTTCATTCTGTCTTTCTCCTGCCTTTCGCCTTTCCACACTATGCTTCTCATATTTTTTTTTTGCTCCTGATCCCCCATAAGGGAGACCTAGCGAGACCGTTGGAAAAGAAGTTCCACCGTTGTGCCTTGCGTCTCAGGGCTTGTAGCTCAAGCAACTACGAACGAAGCTGTGCCTCGTGGTGATGTTATCTGTGCCAATCAGCAAGAACAAATTATCCAACATTCAATGAGAGTCAAAGTTGAATTTGTGTTTACAATAAATAACAAAAACATCAATGGCCCAATTATTAAATCTGCAACTGAGTGCAACATCAACTTAATTATCTATCCAAGATTTGAGTTATCATTTACGTGATTAACGTTTTATCAGTGTTTCCAGTGTGTTTTGCAAATCAGAGTGTTCATCACTTGTCCAGTTGAAGTGTCCAGTTGAATAACAATAAAGTGTTGAACATTCTTAGACGCGCGAAAATTACCTGGACTTTTCCACCATTGTGTGTGTTTACATACAACATATAAAACCTTGGGAATAATAAATTCGTTATCACTGTAAATTTATCTACAACAATTACCATCGAGCTTTGTTACAGAAGCTTTGAAACAAGCTCGCGTGCGTGTTGGTTCATCTTCTCGTTTCGATACGTTGAGAGCCAACGGAATGTGGCACGAGGTGAGTGCTCTCTCATTCACGCCTGTGTCTCTCTTATCTGTTATTCTCGCCATCTCTGTTTATCTATTTTACCCCCAAACACGAAGGAATTCGCATTGAGAGTTTTATTCTTACTGCCCTTGCTACTGTGTGAGATTTCAGGGTCTTGGCGCTGTGCATTTGACCTTGTCGTACATTTTTCATGTATGAATCGATGACTACGTTAAAAACTTTTTTCATACTCAGCACAATTTCATCTATATCGTCTCACATTCCTCTTCATATTGCCCACTCAACTTTCCTTTCTCTTCTTTAATCATATTCACTTTGCGCGGGAAACGATGAATTTATTTAAATGTTACAAAATACAGAAATTTATGTTTAATATATTTTGTTAAACATCTTTTCTTGTTAATTAGGTTAATATCCTGCATTTAAATATATTTTTATCAAATATATTCTTAGAATGATTACAAGAATTGCGAATTATATCTCTAAAGTTACGACTGTTGTTGATGACCATTCGTTTTTTAATTTTCATAAGACAAATTCAAACAGAAATGATGAAAAAATTTATTAAATTTAATGTTTCCAACAGCTAACAGATGTTTAGATGCGTTTGGTTATTGAAGAAAACAGTTATATAAATAGAAATGTAGACTCCAGGAATGTTACGTTGAATCATTAAGCAATAGCTTCTATTTGCCATGAAATATAGGTTATACAAAGCATTCCAAACGATATCCAGGCATATCACATATTGAATTACATACTCAATAGATTTCCATAACTCATCTCATGGCCAAAAAAAAATGTCTCATATCAAAGAGAACAGCATCATTAGGAATTTTAGGGTTATCATTTTACAGAGAAACATTTTGTTGAGTCAATACATGCAAAATGATAAAAATAAAGACGAAATAGATGATGAAGTCATTTTTTATTCATGATTAGATCGTATTACAGTTTATATCTGTATGAGAAAGAATTATTACAGGTATTCTCTTATCTAGATGTTGACGCTGTGTATCCAGCGTTTCCTATTCCAGCTAGACCACATTTGTAGCAAATAGTGTAGGCAGTTAACATACACATTCACACGAAAGTCGTGTATGTACACAAACAGGTTCTCCATGAGGATATCATATGTATATTGCGATTGTCCTGTTCCATTTCATGCGTCTCAATCCTTATCTATTTTTATTCGATCCTTCTTATTAATGTTTCTCTACAAGACATTATTATACATAGTAAATATCTGATGACAATATTATTTCACCTTCGATTTTCTTTCATATTATATTTCAGGTAGAACTCAACGATTGGCATGGTGGCAGATGAGGCTCGTGGGAAGTAGACGCAAACGCGAGTTCAACCGCCTGTCTTCCGCTTCGCAAAGGAGGAAGCGAATAAACGTAAAAAAGAACAAAATCAACAAGGACGAGGCTACAGTAGAGAAAAAGTTGAAACAGTGACGGTGGGGACTGTGGCGGGAAGACGCGAATGAAACGACGAAGATGAGGACGAGGAAAAACGTATTGGAAAAATAAGCGAAAATATAATAACAAATAAGAGGAACAAAATCAAAGAATGGCTTGGGAAATTTGTGAAAGATAATGGCGAATAAAAAACATTTCAGGAATAGCTGAAGAGTTTGCTTCCAATTATTGTGGAGATATAAATTGATATCGTATTGGAAATCAATTTTCATTTTGCAATGATACTGAATTCGTTTGATTATGAAGGAAGAAAGAAGAAATAGTGAAGAGCATCTCAAGTTCAATTGGCTTTTACAGATTGCGTTAAACGAGTGATGCTAAAGCACATACCAACGGGGCAGCCGTCATCAACGGGCTCCAGGAATCAACATCACCATCATCATCATAGTAATCATTTACACAATCATAATAATGATAATTATAATGTCAATCAAACTATGTCAGCAACATTGCATCATCAACACTTTGGATCATGCACAATGACGACAAATAATGGACGTGGGCCAAGACAATGCAATGATTCACTAATATATGATTCACTCGTTCATCCATTGACTCGTGCAAATGGACACCAACAAACACCATCTTCATCTGTTCATCGTCATCCATTGAATCATTCACAATTGAGCGTTAATAATTTATCATCAAGATTTAATCATTCGCATCCATTGAATTTATCAACATTGTCGACGTCTAAACATTCGATTGACAGCGCTAGTCCAGTTATCAGTAATGGCAATTCTGTTCTACATCATCATCATCAGCTATTTCCACAGCATCATCTCCATCATAATCAGGCGATGAATCAAAATACATCGCAAATGATAAATGAACGAACGATTCATGCCAATGGTGGCTTAGATATTTCGAGATTGTCAAGATTGCCAAGTTGTGCTACACCATCGCCACAAGCACAAGTAACGTCCGAAGCAGGAATGAAAGTAGCACCTGTTCCACTCCATGCACCTGTAAGTCAACAGACTCAGGTTGCAACTATTGCTGGGACGATGGCAAATAATGTAGCACCTGTGCGAGACGCTTCGTGGTCGTCGTTTTGTCTTAAAGGAAAGATCAATGACAATAATGATAATAAAAATCAAGAAGCAGGGGTCAGGGAAATGTTGACATTTCTTGGGCTGCTGTGCCTCATTTCGTTGCTTCTTGCGATGCTGTCACACATATTTTTGCTAAAAATATCACCGATATCTACGGTGACAACAGCCAATAATCTGATTAGTCCAGAAGAATATACGATTGTTTATGAAGTTACTTTGGCTTTATGTGCATTGGCATTGTCGTTGAATTTATGCTGTCTACTTGTGTGCGCTATCCAATTTATGTTTGCCATGAAACTCGTCAAATCATCTTATAATCAAAACAGGTAATCATCACCACATTTTCATTTGCAAGCAGTCATATGATTTATTCCAAGTATTTTATTAGTATAAAAATAATGCTAACCTTGCCAGTTACTTGAGGATCCAACTTAGAATAAAGCGATTAAATGAACTCTCTTGTATTTGATAGTCGTAAGGAAATTTTAAAACAACAGCTGTGAAGCGTAAATTCTATCCTTCAAACCGAAATAATCATAATAGAATGTGAGGAAAGATAAAAGCAGGTGCAGTAACGGAAATTACTTTTTTGTTTTTACTTGCATCGAAATGCTTTGAGTTTGTACATTAATGTGACAGGATTTATTTTTAATTTTCAATAACAAGAAGAGGAAATAAGGAATTTGTTCATAAAGAATTTCGACATTATGTTAAATTCTCTTTTCTGTATCGTTATAGTAAGGGCACTTTTGTGCGATATTCCCACGATGCCATTGCTACCGTCAGACTCTATGCTGAAGTGCACTGACCCTTAACATTATTATATACATATAAAATGCACCTGAAGTCTACATTTGACTATCTTAAATTTTCTTTTATTTATTTCACTGTAGATGAAATAAAATTATTGACATATTTTTCCATCATTTTACAGAACAAATATGTACCTGCAAAAGTCATCAGCGAGTAGAATGTGCGCGGTTGGTGGATTTTTTGTCAGTATTCCTGTTTTTCTGACTGGTAAGGAAGAGAATTATTTCAAATTACTCAAGGGCTATTGAGTTTTTTTTTAATCATGCCCACCAATTAATTCATTCTTTCTCTTGTTTAAAGGTATGATACTGTACACGTTCATTCAATTTCATTCTACACCAGCAATCGTGATGTCAGTGTTCATCGGTCTTGGCATCGTATTCTGTGGTTGCGCCATGGTCCACAATGTCTTTGTGTGGCAAAGAGTCGGTTGTTCTTTTCAAGCAAAAAAAAAAGATCGAAATAATCAAGAGTAAGAGTTTGAGATAAAGTCTCTAAATTTGTCTCCGGTTAAATTTTTAGGAAAAGACGAATGCAGTGAAGGAGCTTGCACGTGCGCAATGCGAGGCAGCAGTTCATCTACAACGTCAACAGCAGCAACAGTCCCAACAACTGTCCCAACGTCAACAACATGGGACAACGGGTCGTATTTTATCGTCGACAATACCTCGAGGGAATAATTGTATCGGAAAATCAGCACATTCAACATTAACGTTGAATCCACGTGGTAACCAACATAATTCACAGTACAAAAATCAATTGCAAGATCTTAGCTATCATCATAATCATCATGACAATCAGCATCGCAATGATCAAATGTCACCGGTGTTACGTCCACCAACATTATCAGCGAGTCCAGTTGCGTGCAATCATTCTAATATTGATGTCCATCGTGTTCAAACAAGTCCACCAGTAACTCCTGCTGAGAATAATTCACCTACAAGTCCAATAAATAAATCATTTAGTCGGTCTCATAATCAATTGCAACGTGAAGTAAGTGGCAGTGTTAGTCCTGGTTTACCAGCTGCAACATTGGATTTAAGTAGTGTTGCCACCACTGACAACAGTCCTCATGAACTATCAACTCTTGTATGAGATAGTAAGTACAGCGCTTTGGTAAATAATTTAATTGTGACTATTTCAATGAGAGATTAAAGTTTGACATATTATTGATAATGTATTGGAGGAATTGGAATAGTTGGGGGGTCTCGTTATAAACAATAGGCGATAATATCAAAGTTTTTTCATATGACAAAAGTTCACAAAAGCTCAATTTTAGCAATTGAATTATAACAGATAGCAAGTTGCGTCATCAGCGGGAGTATTTGTTACATTATGAGAAGTAATTCCACGTGAAATATCACTCTAGAATGATATCACAATTTTGGCTTCTCGATAACACACTGAAGCACTGTACTATAATGAAAAACGAATAAATTTTCGGGCGCCCCCAAAGAATCTTGCCATTTTCATTTTTTTTTTGTTCGGGTACTTACTTTAAATTTTGTTTCTCACGAGAATCGCTCTAGTCTCCTCCTCTCTTTCAAGTACGATCGTGAATGTGAACAATCACAATCTAATGTGAAAATTAATATCATTATCATTGCTATTATTAATTTTTCATGTGGTACTTATTTATGATTTATGTATTTGGAAGAATGATTGACGACTAATTTTGATTGATTAGAAAAAAACCAAAGTTTCTTATTCATCTTTCTCTCTATGTATCATGGTGTTTTTTTTTTCTGTCACGTTTCCCTTCATTATCTATCTTTTTTCGCCCGTTTTGTATTATAGTCATTTGTAATTATCGATGTAGTAGTTATTGATCATTATAGTAGGGCACGTTGACTAATTGTACATTAGCTCCTAACAATCATGAGTGTAGTTTTGTGAATTCCGGTATCATAAGGTGTTATTTACGCCTGATGTAAATTAAATTTTCCATCTTTTTTCATGTGAAAAATAATGATATATATTTAAGAAAGCTTGAACGATGCTTTTCATATTTGGATAATTCAATTAATTGTAAAAAAACAAACACAATTATAAGAATGAATGATATTATTCATTGTAGAAAATGAAACAACTGTGCCTTTATCGTTGGACAATATTTTTCCCAATGTGTGTTTACAATTGTTATTTTTATTACAGTGATATGTAAGAAAAATAATAAATTTGTAATAATAATATATCTGTAAGTTTCCAATTGCTGGCGTGGAACAAATCAATCAAATTAGTACAAAGTCAGAAAGTATGTATTATTACTAACATCCATAATATTTGTATTTTCTGAAAATATATTTACACAAAATATTTATCCATATTTATGAAACAATAACTATATGCCCATTCTGAAGTATAAAAAACATTTGTGTGCTATCAAACACATTATTGTTATCAGCATCACTTATATATACACAATTTTCATATAACTGTTGTTTTCGCCCTATAATACAATTGATCTAAATTTTTAATTAATAAATAATCAGGCTCTCGCGTCATTGATCGTCATTGGAACACGTACTTCAAGACCATCCAGTTCTTTGGTTAATATTATTTGGCAACCTAATCTGGACCTGAAACATTGACTTGGAATAATTCTCCAAATACCTACGAACTAATAATAAGTTTTCAAATCGCAAACTACGTCTGCTACTCACGTATCAGTAAGATCATAAGCCAGGTCTAACATGTCTAATTCCTCGTCTGTAGGTTTATCAGGCAGTTTGTCATATATTTCTTTCGGAAGAATCAGATGGCAGGTGCTACAAGTCAATGTACCTTCACATGCACCTATTCAAGAATATAACAGAATTTAATTCGATTTTGAGTTGTACGACATGGCATATTGTTATCAAGCGATTGAGAAAAATGTAAATACCATATCCATCTAAATCAATTTCATTATTCACGACAACGTCCAATATACTGTCACCAACATTCCCTTTAGTTTCTATTCGTTCACCGTTGGCTCGGATGAATGTAATTTTCACTCTGCAAAAATGTTCTTTAATTAACATCTCAAATTAAGAATTGATTTCTATAAAATAATCTTCAATTAAACATACTCTTTCTTTTCTTGAAGTGGTAATGTTGTTGAAGCTGCTCGTCCAATAAACATTTGACATCGCTGCCGTTGATGAATATTTACTTTAGAAATTGAACTAAAAGGTGCACGAGCAGCCGATGTTATCAAATGTTGCAGATTCCTAATCAGTGCCATTTTCATTTCTATAAAACCAAATCATACACACCATGAAATACACTTGAACGTTGGTGACAAATACTTCATTGCTACAATGCTATAATACTACTTTCTAATCAGGGCATTCTGATAGCATTGGAATTTTGAAATCCTAACGAGAATTCAAGCCATAATAAAAGTTGGTCGTAATCTCAATGATTATCCAACTCTACAAAATAGGTAACAAGCGGTTAATCGACTCTCAAACGTAACGAAAAGAGAAATGTTGGAACTAGACAAATAAGGACATAAAGACTTATATATATATACTTTGCAATTTGCTTTGAGGTTATGCAATTGAAAATGATATTGATAACACAATGTAACTACAGAATAAATCGTCCTATACATTTTGTTGCAATGAGAAAATTCTTAATGGTCCTAATTAAACTACAATCAAAATTCAAAATCATGACCTATGATATCATTCAAATGCCTCTGATAACAAATTTGTATTTAGAATAATTTAAAAGATCCATTTGGATAACTATTGGATGTTATCAAATACTCCAAATGCTACTGATGCTGGACTTTGACTATGAAATGAATCCTTTCAATCGGTACTTTGTAATCAGAGGTGCTTGTGCTTTTTATCCAAGAATACTTTTGATTTGTATTATGAATCAATGTCTGTCGACGGTAAAATTTAGTTTTGTCGACATTCAGGAATGTTGGGAGCTAATGAACAAGAATTACCTGACTAGTAGTTGACAGTAACACTTATCACTGATTATTAATGACGTTGTCACGTGTATGTGTGTATAGGCACGTACAAGTGGATGTTCATCAAGATTGGGATTTGTTGTGAATGATTCAGCTGTGCCCAACACACGAACTTTGAAATAATGTGAAATGTTGGGTGGCACTGAGGTTACTAAGCCTTTAGGTGCTGAATCAACATTGGCCAATAACCTGAAATGTGTCTGAGTTCTTTCGTAATTACAGATAATACAGATTTCTTTTTTCGTTGTTTAAAGAGGAGTGGAAATCCTCTGATATCTCTTTGGTCTTGTTCAATCGTAAATTCTATTTCTATTCTATTCAGTTAGAGACCTGTTGAGTTGGTGATTATCAGACAGTTCATGTAATTTATTATCATTGCTTTCATATTTTATCATTCAATATCTTTTCTACGATTGTTTTCATTTCTCCGTTTGTATTTCGCGCCAATTTCTTTACTTCCATGTTCAAAAACAAAACGATAATGTAATGCCCTCTACAAAATTGTTTAGGTTAGGTGTCGGCCATTTTAAAAATTCAAATGATGTTTCATACATTCTTCACATATTTTATCTGTGGCGCTGCAGTCAAATTACTTAAACCTCCCTGATGCCTTGAACTTTCTATCGTTGTTGTGCATTACAAATTACGATTGAAACGCTATAGGCGCTTGGCTTCATTATATTTAAAAAATCAACAACTCATATCGTTGTAATTCAAAAAAAAAATCAACCAAAATTTGAGTTGGGTAAAATAATTCAAATATGTTCTAACGATATTGTAAACGTGACGGAGAATTTTTTTTTTTGACCGTTCACGAAAATTCTCATCGTTTCTCACGCTTTCAGGTTTCCTTCCCCCTTATTGCCCCTCCCTTTATGCGTTTGCATTTGAATATATAGTAACGGTCGCTAACCGTTGACATTTCGGCACATCGCGTTGAGCATCAGTCAACGCTTCCAGTGGTCATTAATCATTTATGTACTCCAATACGTACATTATTGTCAGAAGGTCAAAATATTTGACGGAGAAAGTTCTATTGTGTAGCCAGTGATTATTTCTTATCTATTTTTTCTAACAAATGGATCCATTTACTCAGGTAAGTTTTGGAATTTTTTTCCCATGACTGTCAAGGAGATTTCAATGAACAAAATGCTTTGGTGGAATTATTAATAATTGTATGTTTTTTAATTTTAGCGTATGTTGGAGCGTGCAAAAGCACGAAGGGAAAAGTTGGATACGCAACTGAGCAATGCTGGACATAATGTGAAAGTTCGCAGGAGTCCTTTGAAGGATACTAATGCGGTTATATTGCATTCTAGTACGTTGTCTTGGTTATAGTAAATAAGAGAATATGTTGATTTGCTGGTAGAAAAATTGTTTGAAGTAAATTTATTGTTGATTTAGAATCTCTGAGTGAAGATGCTGGAAAGATATCAGCAGAGCATTCAACTTTGGAAGTTATTGGACAGGTAACGGAGGAATCTTCAAGTAAGATGGTTAAAAAAACGCCAGAAAAGAGTAAAGCAATGAGGAGTAAAAGTCCTGGTAAAGAGAATGATGATCATTCTTCAAATGTTCGTTTGCAGTTGCAGAGAATGGGAAAATTATACTCAAGTACATAAATTTCTTTTGTGTTCGTTTGAGATATTTGTTTAATTTATTGTAATGAATGAAAATATAATTAATAGATGACAGTGCTGGTGAATTAAGTTCGCCAATTCATCGAACTGAAGAGAAATTCAGTGCTGAGGAAGAAAGTTTCGAGGGTCAGAATGTTAAACGTGCAGGTGGGGCGAGACTTGATCGTCTAGCAGCTCTTGCATCAACGATTAATAATTGGGAAGATGATTTATCTCATCCATCAGTGGTAAGATGACTTATAAATTATATTTTGATTTAGTTCTCTTCATTTATATGAAAGGATTCATTGAAAAACAAAATAAACAATAATTATAGGCAAAGAAAGGAGAATCCAAAGCTGAAAAAATTCAGGCAAAGATGAACGAACAAGTCAAAGGAGCTGTTGAATCTCAACCGAGTACTAGTGGATATGTCAGTCGATGGAAGAGTAATTCAAATGAGGGTAAACAGATGAACAATCCAACAAAGCAACTGAAGTGGGACAGATCCATCATAAAAAATTTAGTGAGTACTTGTGAAACATTCAATATATTTAGATAATTAATTTTACTATCTTTCTTTGCATTAATAACATACATCTCACCTGCAAAATTTCTTGTGGAATGGTTTATGGTGCCTATTGATCGTAAGGGCAACTACTTTCTTACTTCAAAGCTATAAAAATAATTCATTCGATGTTGATATCGTGCAGAAAAAATAGACCACAATTTTGCAGGAAGCACAAGGTTATACTCGCACTAAGAGCAATTCTCGCCTCGTGTATGATTATAAGGCTTGTTCCCAGGACTCAAAAGACGATCAACCATCGCCAAGTGATGAGGACTCACAACGAAATAGTGTCGACACGAAGGAAGGATGCAATAACAGTGGTGCGAAGAAAAAATTGGAAAAAATTGATTCTCCATCTACAAGTCGTAATGGCAACAGGTTTGGTGGTTATAATGCTTCACCAAAAAATAAAATTCAGTCACCAGGTTCAGTTCTGAGCAAAGCGTCATTGTTTGAATCAAAAAGTATAGCCCACAAGACGAAAGATCCAGCGGAAATGTCGTTATCAGAGAGGATGGCGTTATTCGAGAAAAATAAAGGCGAAGCATTGATACCAAAAGCACCATTGACATTATCAGTGCCAACTAAAAAATTGCAAGAAAATCAAAAAAATTCTTCACATAATGGAGGTAACTTCCTTTTTTCTCACTATATCATCCTTCGGGCATGTCATAATTTGGTTTAGGATGACGAATTTGTTTGATAATTCTTCAGATAATCAAATGGCAGCACGTGCGAAAGGTGTGATGACAAGTCGGGCTCTATTTGAACAAGGAACATTCAAGCAAGAAATGGAAAATGATATTTTACGTGACACTCACACAGAGCGTCAAAAAGAATTGGATATGTTGCGATCACGATTCAACAAAAATAAAGAAGTTGCACAAGCAGCAGCTGGCTCATGCATACGAGCTAGAAACAACAGTGAAACTAACAATAGTTCATCAAAGAATTCACCAGTGTGTCCAGTGAGACCAACACCGGCAACGGTAAAATATATTTCAACGGTACTATCGGATAAAAATGTATTTCCGGGCATGTCATTTCATTAATTCCTAGTTAAAGAATCCACATAACCCTTTTTTTAACGAGGGAACTCTTTTTATTCACTAATATGAATTAATAGAAAATTTATTTAAATATTGTATTTAGGAACAAATACCACCGCCACCACCGTTGCCATCAGCAACAGAGACAACGCAAGCACGTAGTTCACCAATAAAACGTCAAGTAGCTGATAATCTATCTAAATCTACTTCACATCTCACTTCTCAAAACCGACAACATCAAAATGACTCTACTACTCCGCAAACATTTGCACCTGTTAAGAGAATTCGCGTTTCACCACCAAAACCTGGCAATCTTTATCCTGATCTTACGAGTTTAGAGTCTTCAGAAACTGACACTACAGACACGGAATACACTCTTGGTACAACAGAGCCAGAAACTGCAACTTTAGACGAAAGAACTGAAACAGAATCTGACGTAGACAACTCAAATAACGATTCTCATGAAAATGATTCGAATAATACCAGTTTTGAAACTAGTATTTTACGTGTTGTAACACAACAACAACAATCATCGAATAATAAACGACAAATTGAATCAGATGATGATAGTTCAACATCAGATATTTCAGTCCTGGAAGAAATGGATGAATATTTGGATGAATGTTTAGCTTATCAGGAAGCACAGAAAAGTGGACCAACTCCACCTAAAATGAATCGTGCTGGTACAAGTCCGTCAATGACATCAACAAGCTTCAAGTATACCCAAGGTTCTGTGTATCGTTCGCCAATAAAAGTAACACCGTCCCAACAACGAAAAGATAAAAATTGTTCAGTTGATGGTGAAAGCAATGTACCTTTGGTGCACAGTGTTAGCTTTTATCGGCGTCAACAGTCACAGACACCGAATAAATTAACACCAATACGACAAATAAATCGTGATAATGAAATAGCTGATGATAAACATGTAGCAGCAATTGCGAATGAAAGACGTGAAATGACTTTGGTACAAGAGAAAATAAAACGTTTGATGGATGAAGTTTGCAAACAACAAACAATAATTGGTCAAGCAAGTCAGGCATTGAATTTGTGTACGGCCACAGTAGAATTCAGTGGATCACGAGAGCAAGTTGAGGGTGAAAGGCTCTTATTGCTTGGTACACATCGACGGCAGGCAGCATTGAATGAAATACAACGTTTGAAAGTGGAAGGTAGTTTACGTCCAACTGTTGCGGGGGCTTCCGAGATTCAAGAAAGTGGCTCATTAACTATATCGGCAATGACATTGCCTTTGAAGCGTGATCATATTAGAAATGTCGATAATAATATTTGTCGACACTTTTTGTGTTTGGTACGTCATTTAGATGTTATCATTGCAACACCAATTGTTCAAGCTGAGCCTGGTGATTCTTGTATACGTTTTCCATCCACAATTAAACTTGATGATTTATACAGTGATTTTAAAATCACAATTGAAGTTTATTCTTTGGAAACACAGGCAGAAATATTGCCACACGAAGTGAAATATCACATTCACAATACTGGCGGTGGTAGTAGTCATTTTGGTGGTGGAAGTGGTAATACAAAAAAAACTGCGAACAAAACACCGAAGAAATTTTTGAAACACGAAAGTCGATTAGTTATGCCGTCTGTACAGTCACCAGCTGGTCCGTCTGCCGTCAGATCACCAGCATTCATTCTCAGCGGTTACGTCGTCTTTAGTTTGAGAGAAATCAATCGACAACAATTCACATTGAACAAAGTACCGAGAAATTCGTCACTCGAAGGCCATTTACAGATGCATGTCACATGTGAATTATCTGTTGATGTTGAACATCGTGGATTTTTGACTATGTTTGAAGATGTTTCTGGTTTTGGCGCTTGGCATCGACGCTGGTGTTTATTGAAAGGCGATACTTTGTCGTATTGGAAATATCCAGATGATGAAAGAAAAAAGACTCCGATTGGTAGTCTTGAATTGCAAGGTAAAACAACAGAAATAATTCATGAATTTCGTGTTTATTCGTATTGAGTGGAAAACTTTTTATGTAATGTCTTACTCATAATAATACCAATATAAAAAACTCTTTCAGGTGTTATTACCAAGAATGTTGGATTAGTTCCGCGTGAAATTTGCGCACGTCCTCATACATTGCTATTAGAGACGGTACGGCCGTCATCAACAGACGAGCCTGATAGTTTAATCGTCGTCCGCAACGGCTCACAAACAAGAATCAGGTAAGATTGATGTTCTTTCATTGATTATAAAATAAATTATGTTAAATATTCTAACAATTATTCTTTTCTGTTTATTTTAAAGGCATTTGTTGTCAGCCGATACAAAAGAAGAACGATTAGAGTGGTCGTCAAAATTGAATCAAACGTTGAGTCTCATTCGCGCATGGGGTGGAATGTCTTCAACTGTATCATAATTAATTCTGAGTAATCAGATTGAAATTTTTATTCAGATCAATGTAGGTGGATAGATCAAATTACATTGGAGTAATTTAATAATATAATGATCATTTGTTTATGATCCGAAAAAAAATTAATAAGTTTATTACATATTTTTCTTCTCTTTTGCTGATGAATATCTCTACCAATTACTGTAAATAATCATTATTTCGATTATTGTATAATATTACCAGTATTCATCGATTACTAATATGTATTTTACATATATTGACTTATCGTAAAAGAAATATAACTATAAATATACATAAGAAAAATAATCGAATTTTTTTACACACTTCAATTGTATGCGTATCCGTATGGTTGATTGGAATAAATGAATTACTCATTCAAACTAACCCTCAGCTGTATATTGTTCATGATTTATTGTAAATCTCCTTCATCATTATCTTTTCGTTTTGTTCTTAATGATCATCAACGCAATTCAACTGGTAAATTCAAATTGACCATGATCTTCAGATAAATAACAAGTTGAATTCTACATTATAAATTTTTGCGTTTCAGGTTTAGTCTTGGAGATAGACGAGCAATACCTACGTCTTTTATGGAACCAGCTCGACAGGAAATGTGAGCTTCAAGGATTCAACTTCCAGACTATAAATTTAATTATTTGGAATAAAAATAAATAGAGAGGTGAAGGTTTGTTTTCTAGCTTTTTTATTTTTCATTCATAATTATTAGTTCATGAAAAATGATGAACAAAATAACTCATCCATCATGTTGGGGCATTGGTTACAGAGGTGTATTTCACAATAGAAAAAAATTATGCGAGTGTAATCGTTGGATGGAATCCACTTTCATCAGCGGTGTATGTCACTGTATATGTCTTCTGATCTGGTCCAATGAAGCTGAAACTACCAGTAACACTCATGGCTTCATTTTCTGTACCCTCATTCTTCAATTCTGCTGTTTCTTCACGTTTTTGACCGTCACTCTGCTCGTATGAAAAATGATAACCGCCAATACCAATATTGTTATGTTCCTCTTGGCGCACAATTGTTATTTCATTTGCATTCTGTGGTGCAGCCATTGACACCATCAACACCATGCTCAACAAGAAAATTGACATCTATGTGAAACAAAAAAAAAGAAAGAATGAAATTATTAAGTTTTCTAAGTGTTCACATATATATAAATCGATATGGATTTAATATTATTTTTCACGCAATTTCGTCTAGAATTTATAACAGATCGATTACAAATGATAATCTGTAAATTTGCCAGTGGTACAACAAAGCAAAGATAAAAAAAAGACCGACACAGTATTCCAAAGACGCGTCTTCACTTTCACCAGAAATTAAATATTGCGCAAAAAATCAAGTGAACCAGGATTTAATTGCATGTTGTTTACTGTCTCATTGGACCCTTTTCACCTGCTTGTTAATTTTTATTCTAACGCAATCACCAATCAGTATTTTTTTCTTTGTGAAAATTATTATCGGTTAAATTTTCAAAAATATAAAACTCGATATTATAATGATGATGTTCTTTTTTAAAACCAGGAAATTAGAATAGATCGCAACAATTTTATAGATAAAAATTTTAAACCCACCGCTATCTTCATGATTTTTGTTTGACGTAGAATAAATCTCAACAATAAATTGAAACAAAATAAATTTGTTAATAAAAACTGTAGGTCCTACTTGGACAACGTTTGAAACACGATACCTAGAATTGCATTGAACACCTCAACCTTTATATACCCAGAAATTTCTACCGCAACATCTCATCTTCTTCTTTTTCTTCAGCATCCCCACCATGATCGTAACCATCTTCTCTCACATCGGTCCTTCATACTTGTATTACCACCAACAAGCATGAAAGGAAGACATCGCATCTATCGCATCTTCGCCCCATCAGGTATGTCCACATACTTCGTCTTTGACACTGATTAAACACCATGACATTATCAAGTATTACAAATTCTTTGGCACCGCCTTCACTCTTCCGAAAACAGCGCCGAATTGATAGTTACAAGCTTCATCCAACCTTCCAATTTCAGATTATCTTCATCATCAATCGGTTTAAAGAAAAAAATGTGAAGGACGAATATTAATCACATTATCCAATAGAAAATAATTTGAATTCATAGGCAAAAAAAAAAAGTAATTGAATAATAAACCAATAAATTTGTCTACAAGTGATGAGGCAATATTTTATTTGGAACAAATCTACGACCTCATCGACCCAGGAAGAGCAAAGAATATTCAAATCGCTGATACTTTTACACCATCAATGATACTCCACTCCTAGAAAGTATAAAATTGCATCCTAAACAATATTTATGCAATTTCGCAAAGACAACTCTTGAATAAATAATCAAAATTTTCATTCTTCAAAAAATACTATTGGCATTGACAAAGAAACTATCAATGGTTTTAACATACTATCAAGCTCAATATTGTTCTTCCAAATGTCGATAGAACATTCCACAGTGGATAATCCTAGAAACTTAAATATAAAATGATGTAATTCCCATTGAACAATGATGATACATTCATACATTCAAACAGCAAATGAGAAAATGAATATCTATGAAAAAAAAAGAAATTAAACTAATCATTACGAAATATATTGGTAGGAGTCATCAATGAAGAACCTTTTTGAGAATAAAATTTCTGCCGCAAACATGGTACCGGCATACCAACGTCCTTGCGCATTATGACATTTCACTGCCCCTCTATTTCGCTCTTTCTTATTATATTTATAAATATATATATTGCTCCTCGTTCTTGCGCTTTACATAGGACATCAACGTTGTGCGGTGAACAAGAAGAGTTTCTTCTCTGACGTAATACACTCCACCGTCGTTATATTATGATGACCTTGGCATTTAAAAAGAAGATGCGCTATACGTATTACTTCTTTACACTGCAATTGGTTTTTATCACCGATACCAAGCATACATTTATTTATTATTATGCAATATGATAGTATGTCATTTTGTGTAAGAGAACCTTATTGCTTGTGTCAATTGTTGCGTTTGAATAATTGCAACAGTGAAAGATAGCGCAAAAGTCTTCATCGTCAGTTCCATGTCGGAAGTTTCCTGAAAAAAATCATCACATCAATCTATCATTTTATATTTTCACACCTTTTATCAATATAATTTGTTTAAACTATTTTATGTTCCAATAAATAATTATTCTTTTATATTTGATGTTAATGCTGGACGTTAGGACGCCCGCAAGAAAAGAAAGACGTGCGACACATCCCGAATTGCGCGATTTAGCGCTGTTGCTCATCGTTTGTTGGTAATGTTCTGTGTAATGGTTGAAAGGGCAAATCCGTAATCTTCCACCATCCCACTCTTATCTGTATGGGCATACAGGTAGGAGCAAACGAGTGAGACGTGACTGTACGTAGAGGCATTACTGGGTGACATTTAAAAACATGTGCATCAAACTGGTCGTATATACTTTACGCAAGATTTAATTTTGTAGATGCCAATGAACATAGATCTAACGATAAATCTCGTGATAATTTTAACGTTTAACATTTATTAAATTGTTTTATTAATCATTTTTTTTGAGAACTTGAATTCATTCTTTATACTCTTATCATCAATTGTTTGCCACTATTTTATTTATTCTATTTGTTTTTCAATGGAATATTGCAATCGCACATATATTTTACTGTTCGATTGACAAATTTACTATGATTCACTAGTTATATAAGAATATTTTCTCTCTATGTTGTTGGGAGGACGAAGATTCATTAGGATTTTCACCTACGGCTTTGCTACTGGGCTTGATATGTAAATAGTGTGATGACTAAAGTCATCAATTCAACTTTTCAAGCATTCATAAAGTCCACTTGGTAACGCAATATTATCCCTGCAGTTACACTCAAGCAAACAATTTCAAGATGTTGTTGATGTTCTAATCGTCATTATGTATTTTGTTATGATCATCATCGTCATTATAATCATCTGTATATTGTTCGAGTTCATCATTAATCATTGAATTTTTTTCTCTGATTTGGTAGGATTGTGCATATAGTGGGGATTAATCGTTTGTCCTTAGGTATTGATAGCTGGTGGGGATGAACCAGGTGCGAGTATACTTCATCCATCCTCTTATGCTAACCCAGATTGCTTTCATGATTCATTCAATATCTTATGTGTTCATGAATTGGTTAAGAGAAAAGGAATGTTGACGAAATTGTATTTCAGCACCACATCCGCTGAGAAAATATGTTGAGTTGTCTTTGAAATTTGCCCTTTGCAGCATCCAATTTCGTCTCAGTCTGGGAGATGAGTTGAATTATGTAACATACGATACATAATTTTTGTGACTGAGGGCGTTGAGAGACACGACGGGATGAGCGGGAGCAACACACGAGCAAAGCCGTGGGCAACAGCCAGTTTTTATATCAAATACTTCATCTACTCCAACAATAATTGCTCCGATGATAATATTTTAAGCGAAAGTGTTCATAGTCTCAATCTCTTTTATCCACAAGAGACTCCGATTCATTTAATTTTTCAGTATCACGGTCAGAATGATGCAGCAGTTGATATAACAATAGAATTTGGAGACATTGTAATACGTGGGCAGATATTCACTTGCTACTGTTTCTTATGATTGAAGTGTCTGGAACGAAATGAATTGGATGATTTGATGGATAATTAAATTAATGAATCACTTTCATTGATGATGTGATGAAATAATTAACCATTCAATAATTCTCTTTTCATTTAGCACGTTGTAGTGTTCTTTGAGCATTGTTATCAATGAATCCAGACTTAAATTCATGACAAAATACAATTGTAGCGATCATCAAGCCAACAAATAGCAATAGAAAACCTGCTCCAAGTGGCTTCAGCATTAGGACGCGAGCTCCATCATTGTTGACGTCATATTCAATCAAAACATCACGTAAACTATAAGCTGTACGTCGATTAATAACATTTCCAAGGTGATATTTTATCAAACCAGTTTCTTTCATCCACAACATCATCTGCATAAATATGAAGATAATTTAGAGACCAAATACAATCATTAGATATTTTAATACGAATGAATTAATTCGAAATCTTCACACTGATATGGCTGTTATTCAATAGTTATTACTAAGAAACCATAAAAGTATTCACCGTATTTACTGATCGAAGCAGCCATGGTTGTGTTGCGAATGAGACATAATAACTGTTCACAGCATTCTTCATTACTCGGTAGTTCTTTAATTAGAAACCGAATGAATAGGAATTGTCAATTATTAATTAAAAAAGAATGTCAGCGAATTTAAATAATATTTTGACGACTGAGGAATCTCTGCGCTCACCTTAAGATCCGCATTTTGGATTTCATTTTCTGGAAAAAATATTGATTCAATAATTCTTCCAACAATAGCATAATTTCCATTAATAATTTTTTCATGTCGTTGCTCAATTGATTTTTCTGATTCGAATTTTTGTGGGAATTGTTTTTCATAAGAATCCTGAAATTAGAAAATTTAATTAATCTTAATGAAGAAGGTTTAGCAAGTTTTGTTCAATATTTTGTGTTTGAGATTATTTTACATCTTCAAGAATTCTCCTGATAAGAAATAAATAGGATTTAATTAAATTATGAAATAACTGAGATGTATACATACATTTAAATTAAAATAATCGTCGAATTTTGGTGTTGGACCTTCTCGTCCCCATGTAAGATTTGCTTTAATAAATTGTTGTGTTGTATCGATTCTGTAATTATACATCAATTAAATAGATAAAACAATTTAAAGACATTGAGAATATTTTTTTATCCTAAATATACCTTTCTTCATAGTCAGGCGTTGTTAATCTTGATGCCAAACTGCTGCAATATGCAGTAACAATCAATAAACCAGCTATGTGCCATAAATGAAGTTGAATTCTTAATCCATGGGTTTGTTTAGGTGCCCATGTTCCTAATAAACGTGCAATTAATTCAGTCAATGTGTTTATATAGCTTTTGAATCCTAAAAACAAATACACAATAAATAAAGTTAATAATTTTCTATTTCTATTCTTCATTTTAGAATGTCTTTCAATTTGTTCACTCACGAGTTGGTACATTGTGATTAATTCGTGCTTTGATATGAACATTCAAACTTTGAAATAATATAGTTGCAATAACTGCCAACCAAACTTCTATTGACAATGGACGTGTCAATGCCCAAAAACTTGTTTGTGGCTTTGGACGTGGTACTAAATAATGGATGAATAATTGATACCAAGGTATTGAAAGGTTTGCAAATTGATAATTATCCTCTTTCAACCAAATTCCACTAAATGCTATATCAATCTTGAAAGACAAAAGAAATAATCTTGCTAAATTAAATTAAAGCTTCTTTGTTAAAATAATCAGAATTTTTTAGCATTTACTGATGGCTACCTCTTTTCTAAAAATTTGGCCGATCATTCCACCATTCCAATCGCTGCCGTTCTTTCTACCATATCTGAAATTAAATGAAAACAGTCAAATTATATTAAATATATTTTTTTTTACGTTACACAACATGAATTGTACCTGTAATTGTGATTTGGCTTTCGTATCATCCAAGTAAAATTGAGTCTTTGTGCCATAATTAAGAACAATTGCATTTCAACGCCATCCAATTCGTCTTCTGAATTATCAATAATCAAATACATGTCAATTATATTGAGAAAAAAATTATAACTAATCTCTAGAAGTACAAATTTTACCATTTTCAGCAGTAAAAACTTCGCCCTCAATTCCATTGATTGTTTTATTGATTGACGTTGATAAATAACAGAGTGGTGGGTTATAAAATGCAGCTCCTTGCAACTGTCGCCCTTGGAGATTGATGATACCACTCTGATGTTTCATTTCTTCATATCTGCAATAATTTTGTATCTTTTCAAATTATTGCCATGACAAACTCACGTCAATGTATATTGTATTTTCTTGAACTACTCATATAAATCATTTCATCAATCAATTAAAAATATTGTAATGATATATTGAAGTACTTGCTGATCCTTTTGAATACTCTAGGAACTAAGAAGTTCTCTGATAAGCTCCACATTCCAGATTTTGTCATAATATTCGCATTGGCATATCCATAGAAACTTGTATTGAGTAACTTAAATGAATCACTCACTTTATCATCAACAACTATCAATAATTCTGTAGTTGACGTTGATGTTGGAATTCTAATTAATGAAACAATTCGATTTATTAATCTTTGACCATTTTCTCCACAAAAATGTTAATCATCAAATCTTTTTTTAAAACTTACTTTTGTATCACTTCCACCAATGTTTTGGATGATGATCCAAGCAAAAAATAACCCTGACATTCAAATGATTGATGTTGAATATAATAATTGTGATCATAAACTTTTATGAATTGGTTGAATATATCATCAGTTCCATCTGTATGCCCTAGAGATTTCAATCAACAAACACAGTTTGTATATATACATCAGTGGCTAGCGAAGATGATTATCATAATTATATATTCACCCTCTATGACATTTATCGATTTCATTTACCGTCAATAAAAATATTGCAGCACTGTGAGAATGGAAATGATAAATCAATAGCGATTTTAAGATTATCGGTTGAAATCCATGGCTCATCATTGAACTTTCCAAATATATCATCACGATTAGCAATAACTGAACTATTTATGATTAAAGCATTTAGTATCCATAATTTCCACATAATAATGCAGATGGAAATTATTTTCACTTATTAATTCACACAATAAATTATAAAACGTTCTGTATTTGTTATTCAAAATCGTTTTACTGGATATGAAGTGAATAGAGAACGCATCGAAACTGAATTGAAAAGCGACTGTACAAAGAATGTACTTATACACCTGTTTTTTTCCACGCGCCACCACTCTCCCTTTATGATACTCTATTGTATATTCTATCTAGGGTAAGTCAACACGCAATTACAATAAGCACGTTCATCGATAATTATAACGCAAATGATGAGAGCGATAAACAAAATGTTTTATAATGCTTCAGGCTATCCATGAATAGACATCGTTTTCATCAACTCAACACAAGGGTTGAATTTCTCGTTATTTTTATTGTGTCCTCAACGTTGTTAATCGGATTTGATGAATATCAGCTACATCTATAAATGTTTTTATTTTCATTAGATATTTATTGAGACGTTCTAGTTCTAGGATAAAAAATCGGTGGATATTGTGTGTACCTCTGGTCTTTGAAAAGAAAAAATGTTATAGGAAATAACAGAAATCCTTTCTCACCTTGGTATGAACTGAAATAAATAAAAAACATAATTAAATCGGAATCCAAGGAACCTCTTGCAAACTTTTATCAACTTACTTATATGAATTATATCTTTATGCAACCGTTAAACAAATAAAGTCATTTTTATCCAGCCAGGTTGATGATGGTATTGAAGCACATCTTCTAAGTTGCCTTTTCCACGTCAATTCCCAGCTCTATAAATAATAAGAACAAATAATATGAGATTGAGAATTAACCAAATGTGTAAACATCGATATATCAGTGCTTATTTATATGTTTCCATATATATTTCATGTATTTATATTGGGCTGCTAAATTATTTGGGACAATCAGTTTTAGTTCTGAAGGTTTAGTGTCCCTGATAATTCGGCAAAGGTATATGCAAATAAATGTGTTGAGTAATTTGGATAATTCCTGCAAATACAATTAAAATCATTTCCAATTGAGCTGGATTGAGGCAATTTCTCTTATCTTATCACTTAACAAAGGTCAATATTGTTGCTTCATATTTTGGATATGAAGAATTAATATTATACACGATAAGATATTCATATTACAACAGTTTGAATATATATCACATTCGCTAACGCATATATTATCATTACAAGTTGTGCCCTGAATCTAAAATCATATTAATGAATTCATTGTTCCACTGTAGATCTTGACATTGTGCGGACAGTCTGATACTTTTCTCTATTCTGGAGTTTGATTTTATTTGGATTATACTTGCAAATTTATCCGTACGAGTATTTATGAGAACAGAGTGAGTGAAAGGGTCGAATTTACGAGCAAAATTGAAATAATTTCATTTGGTTTTTATAAGTGAACGAAATCGTTACGTTAAGTTCCAATCTAGGTCGGAACGGAGACTTGTTGATTGTGTGTTAATGCACAGAGTGAGTTCAACGTCACATTGATACGTATTCGGATTATTTGAATATGGCAAATATGATTTTTCGTTCCGTATGGAATTCCAACATCATAAATGGTAATTTATATTAATAATATCTAAATATTATTGAATTCTTTATGATTCATGATGAAAAATTATAGCAAGTTTTGATTTAGGCTGTCGACAATTTTCCAACGTTGGATTTGTTGGTTTGGGCAATATGGGAAATTATATGGCTAGAAATCTTTTAAAGAAGGTGAACAGCTGTTTTTATATCAAGAAAGAATTATCATTGATGACTACAATTCTTTTTGTCTTCATTTCCTTCATTTATAGGGATATAACCTTACTGTATATGATGTGAATAAATTAGCAACAACAAATTTAATTGAAGCTGGAGCTCGTGGTGCTCCAAGTGCTGTTGAAACAGCAAAAAACTCTGAAATTGTGGTGACGATGCTGCCAACAAACGATCATGTTTGGGATTCATACACCGGTGATGATGGTTTATTGAGGTATCAATTATTAATTTTTCTCTTTGATCAGTTTAAAAGATAAATGAACGTCCTATTTTTAACATTCATTTATTTTAATCTTTTGTTGTCTCTTTTATAGTGGAGCTCAAAAAAATGCACTCTTTGTTGATAGCAGCACAATTGATCCATCAATGTCACAGAAAGTTTCAGTAGAAGTACTGAAAAAAGGTGCAAAATTCCTTGATGGTCCAGTTTCTGGTGGTAAATTAAATTATTTCAACCATTCCTTCCAATATTAATGAATAAATATTTACCTTTTCATCATTTCACATTCATTTATGTTGCAAGGTGTTGTCGGTGCACGCGATGGAACATTGACTTTCATGGTAGGTGGAGAAAAAGACGAATATGAACGTGCTCGACCAATATTAGAAGCCATGGGAACTAGAGTTGTTCATTGTGGAGATGTTGGTATGGGCCAGGTTGCTAAATTATGTAACAACATGTTGCTGGCAATTAGTATGGTTGGAGTATCTGAAGTCGTCAATTTAGCTGATCGGTAAAGAACACAAATGAAAATCCAGTGCTCATTCATCCCCTCATAATTTATCATATTCGTTTCTTTCACAGACTGGGTCTTGATACAAAGGTAATGCTGAGTATTTTAAATACAAGCACCGGTAGATGTTGGTCATCAGAAATTTATCCTCCAGTACCTGGAGTTATTGATACAGTACCGAGTTCAAATGATTATCAGGTATAAATAAAATCTCAAGTATCAATTCGTAATGGTCGAAGTTATTCTCGTGATTTTCTAATTTCATTTCTCAGGGTGGATTCATGACTTCATTGATGACCAAAGATTTAGGATTGGCGCAGTCTGCAGCTACACGAACAAATACACCAATACCATTGGGATCATTAGCTCATCAAATTTATCGAATTCTTATGACACACGGTTATGAACGTAAAGATTTCAGTGTTGTGTATCAATATCTTAGAAAATTCCAATAACACCAACGTATACTTGTGTCTTGTCTGGTCTTGTTATTTACTTAATCAATTCTGCTTTTACTTCAACGGTTTCCTATTTCCCATTTCCTATTTCCTATTGAAAAGAAAAAGATTCCTATTAATAAAGATGGATTGTTGATACTAATAGAAAACATGAGAATACGATTACTATATACCGTGGATTTCCCCTTGTAATCACCTTGAATAATCGGTTGAGTTATGAACAGATATTTGAATTCATAACCATGAAGTGCGCATGCGCGTAGCACATATTATTTATAATTATAAATAAAACATAGAAAATTGATATGATCGAAATGAAAATGATAAAGCAAAACTAACCTAACAATAAAGAATCAGAATTTGATGCCAAATAATGGTTTATTAATAAATCAGGTGCTAAAATGTTAGTTGTTGAAGAGTAAATTTGAGAAAATTATTCAGAAAAAAAAAACTTTAAGCGCCATCTACATTTCATAACATATCAGCAGCACTAAATATATATATATATATATATTGCGATATGTACAAGCTTTACTCGATAATAAACTACGACAACACTGAACTGGGTGAAGTGTTTTGATTATTACGAAATAAAAACATCCCCGTCTGTTCATTACCATATTCGATTGGTATTCAATAATGACTGTCGATTCTAATTTCAGTTGGCGTCGCTTTTTCTTCCATTACAACGAAAGAAAATTGTGATAACCTACAAAATAACGTTGAATAATTAATCTGAAATAAAGAGTGGAGAAATCGAAACTTCAATGGCGAATTGTATTCTGCCCTTATATCAATGATTTGTTTTATTTTATTCGATAATTTGTCTTAAAATATTAACATGATGTATATTAATCAGTTAATTTACATTGAAGAGAATTTGGAGTAATTTTGATGGTTTTGAAGTAATTTATTGTGTTTTTGAATTTTAATGATTGAAAAATGGAGAATATTACAGTGAGTTTATTGTTTATTGTTATTGTAATAGTTTTAAAGCATCAAAATTATTTATTTTGTATTGCTATTATTAGATGCACTCATTTTATCTTCATATGAATTGATTTTTTATTATTTCAGGGCATAATGAAAGCCATCTGTTGTGGTTTTACGGACAGCTTGAGAGGAGCAATTGTACTTTTTTATATGGATAAACAAATTAATGAAAGAATGCATAAAGCATCGCCTGCTCGGACACATTATCACAGAAGAGAAACCAATGTCGATAACAGTCCATCAAAAGTATCGAAAGAACCACGGTAAATGTAACTGATAACATTCAAAATTACATAATTTTACATAATAACATTTATGAACTGTTTCTTTTCATTTTTAGGGAATCAAAAATATTGAAAAGGACAATACAATGTTGTGCATTAAATGGCGGTGTATTTTGGGCTAGTATATTGATTTTTGAATGTGGATTATTACCATTTCTCAAATATTTACTCACAATAATATTTGGACATTCACCCAGTATGGGAATGGTTGTTTGGTCATGGACAAAGCCATTTTTATCTTTAACATTTGGTACTGTATGGGTTCTGCCACTGTTTTTTCTCAGCAGAATTGTCAATAGCTTATGGTTTCAGGTTTGACAATTTTATAGTTTACAAATTATATTTAAGTACATCATTAAATGATCCGCATAAAGATGATTCCCAATAAGACAGATTTCTCTTTAAAATGTTTTTGTGAGATTAATTCGATGATGTACTGGCCGAAATTTCTCTAGCTATTCACTCTGATGATAATTAATCCTTTATTAATTGTTCACAGGATATAGCTGACAGTGCTTATAGATATAGACAAGGTAGGCCGTTATTATTATCAAGTGTGAGTAAATTAGTTGCTGATACGCTCTTCAGTATTCTGGTTCAAGCATTATTCCTCGGTCAAGGAATGCTTGTATCTAGAGTTCCATTACCACCGTTAGGTGAGCTTCTTGCCCTGATCCATATGTGCCTTCTCTATGCTCTTTATGCATTTGAATATAAGTGGTTTAATATGGGCTGGGAACTGCACAGACGACTCACATTTATTGAAGGCAATTGGCCTTATTTTGTTGGGTTTGGATTACCGCTAGCAGTGCTAACACAATTACCAAACTCTTACGTCATAAGGTGAGAAGCAATATTATTATTTATATAAATTAATATTTATTTAATGTTAATGTGTTTCTTTGTTTAATTTTAGTGGATGCGTATTCTCAATTTTATTCCCACTTTTTATCGTCAGTGGAAATGAAGCCCAACCTGTTACTGGAGTTTGGTAAATATTTATTTTTAGTATCAATAATATTTTATTAAAGTGAAAATATTTCTGTTTGTTATCTATATCTGATGGAAATATTGATAATTCCAGTGATTGTCCTCTAAAACTTTTTTCACCGGTCATTGCAATCGCTAATACGTTATTCAATAAAACAATTCGTCCAACACAGCGGCAATGACGTTTGAACCATTTTGATATTTCATGAAGTTATCAAGAGAATATGGAAACAGAGAAGGAATTAGTTGGAACGATGACGATTTCTTTGTACTACATTGTGAATTGTTGGCACTGCAAATGTAGATTAATCTATGTTGATTCATAAGTAAGCAAGGCTTAATATACGACCAACCCATGTGAATGTTTTACATATGAAAATTTCCAATAATTGATACTTGAATAAGTAAAATATGGAAATTTTATTATACGCAGCTGATGAATTTATAATCATGTATTGCTCGTATTGTGGATTGTTTGGTCTTCCAAATGTGCAATGATTTATTGCATTTTTGGGTGTAATTGTATAATCGTATCGTTCGATTATACAAATAGAAACCGTGGTCTACTAATTTTATACAAATGTCTTTACTGCCAGTATATTACTGCAATAATTTGCACGATTACGGATATAAGACAATGTAGAATAATTGTTATAATGTGTCTATGCAACAGCAATAGGGAAAAACAGAATTATGAAATACTAAAAATTGTATATAACTGATTGTTGTATGGCTAATCATTTTACATGGCGCAATTTACTTGAAAAATCTGAAGTAAGCATTATTAAGGGTGAAAAATTTGCAGTTGGATATTTTTTATGCGATCTCAACTTCATTTCCTCTGCAATTTGTGTATCGGTAAAATCATTTGTTCATTCTGTCAATTGGAATCTTTCAGCGATGGTGAACTTTTCTGCTGTTCGTTTGATCGAGAAAAATCATCAATGGAGTTCCATTCATGTGGAATATTTTATTTTCAGATATCAGTAATTGTGTTTAAATGTACGTATTAAATTATAATACAAAAATTGTCTGTGATAATCATGCTAAGTCCTGCAGCGCACGAAGATCTTGCTCAATGGGTTCTTGTTTAATTCTATAAGTAGAATTAAGTGCAAATGTTCGATGCAATACATTAAAATTAATGCCAGGATCGGTCTCCTCTTCTGGCATAGATCCACACTCGTTTTCACTCGTCGAACTTTTGCTTACCTAGATAAAATGGATTTGAAAATAATTTCGTATGAGGAGAATAATTATTACTGCTGAATGTTCTTGGCGAATTTAATTACTTACTTCAAATCGTTGAGGCTTGTATGATGCAAGCTTACGTGTACCTGGTGAACTCTGTATTAAATTTTGTATTGTAGGATGTGAAATACCAAAAAAATTTGCCCCTTTTGGTGAAATGTTACAAAGAATTGGTGATATAGCTGCCAACAATTTTGAATGACATTCATCTGGACATGATCCAACCAAAGGTTGATCTAAATCACTGTCTGATACAATTTCAAATCTGAAATCACATTAGTTCATGAGGAATTACTTCACGAATGATACCCTGCTGATGATATTGAATTTGTTGTTACCTCGGTTTTGCTCCACCGTCCAATATTTTGCATGTGTACAGACTCTTTGTTTGGGCATTTTTCAAATTGGCATACACTCTTGTACTGCAATATCCAACTGAATAAATCAAATCTTCTGTGTGATATGCAGGACGATCCGAAACAACTTCACCAAGTGAATATACAGTGAGATCACCAAGAGAAATTGGAAATAAAGGTCTACCATGAACATCTAAAGGTATCAATTGCACCAATTTCCGTGCTGTTTTGCCATAACGTTTCGATTTGCCTTTACAATTATTTACATCTCCAGATGAATTTGCATTATCAACAGCATTGCGTTTCTTGGCACACTTTTTAGCAGTACCACCGTCACAATTTAATGCTGATGTGTTGAAGTTATTATTGAGAACTTTTGTTGTAATTGATGCAGGATCAGTTTCACCTTGTAGTTGACACAATTTTCGTAACAAAAATAATCGTTCTTCTTTTACTATCACAAGATTTTCTTGCATTTGTGCAACTTGATCGCATAATGCAGCATTTTCCTATCAAGAAAATATATTTCAGGTGTTAGTGTTTTTATTTCTGAATCAATAAATTTTATTTAAGGATTGATGAAAATAAAAATTCTTACAAATACTGTATTTTTCACGAGTGCTTTCAACTTTTTATACTTCCTCTTGTATTTCACATTCTCTTCCATTCCAACATTTTTATAATAATTATTGCAATAATTCTCGTACTGTCGCGCCATAATTCTACTTCTCCATTCCACACTTGTTCTTACTATGACTCCATTCAAGAATGACTGATGAATGGCATTCAGTGAATGATGCAGGTTAGTTTGGATTAATAGTAAACAATTAAGACGTCATGCATGTGAAAGAGAACGCCGAATTACACACAAATAGTGTGATCAATCAGAAAAAGCGCCATTTAAATATGAAAACCTGAACAAAATGGTAATGAAGTACATAAAACATTACAAGAATTAGTTGGTTGGAAAATGTCCAAGTTTCAAAGCCATTCGA
The DNA here is from genome assembly GCA_030523045.1 of Meteorus cinctellus. Lineage (NCBI taxonomy): Eukaryota > Metazoa > Arthropoda > Insecta > Hymenoptera > Braconidae > Meteorus > Meteorus cinctellus. The sequence continues at coordinate 244,835 of JAPYZF010000164.1, forward strand.
TCCAACTCTATTTTTATTGTATTTATCTTTATCATATTTTACATTCCAATCCGTTTTCACGAATTTCCACACATTTTTTATTCAGATTATTTCATAATTACATAACCTATATCGCTACGCCGTTGAATTCTCTACATTACCAGCTCTACCAAAAACTCCGTGCCTGCCGGTAAGTTAGAAAATGCTCATACCACAGATCGGTAACTGAATAAGTGCAAATTTTTTAAACTATAGTGTAGTCATATTAGGATGAAAAACGTATCTATGGACTATACTGTAGCGAATATATATATACAAACAATACATGGAAACTGTGACCTGTGACCAATCAAATGAGTTTGTAACGGTAACTGTGATGAATGCAATTTCGAAAAAGCGTCAACTTCAGTTGCCTCTCTGAACACATTTGGTTAGGATTGACTCTCTTCTTTGGGCGATGGAAAAAAAGAATCATCGGACACATTCTGAAGTTTTATATTTTCAATAATCTCATATTTCATGAGTTTTAAAACAATTATATCATCTCGTGTTTAGAGACTGGCAGCTTTGAGGTATTTTTTTGCGACTTTATTCATTTATGCATTCACGATGTCTCAACTGCAAACATCAAATTGACTACATTAACTTTTGATGATCATTTATATATACATATAATCATTTATTCTTGTTTTAAGTTGTTTGTTCGAAGTAGACGAAAAAAGATATACACGAAATTTTATGATACGACTAACGAGACAAAATATATTTATGTGGGAAATTGTTTCGTTGGCGTTGTGCATCGTGTTCCCGCGTTTTTGCTGTACCTTCCTACTCCATTCGTATATTGGAGTTATTCTGTAAACTCTGTATCAACATGGACGTTAAATTGTTCTACATTGAAATTTTGTTGGTTATGAATTGTTAACTTTTCATTCTGTCTACTCGTATGAGTAGTTTTTTTATATATTTTACCATCACTATCGACCATAACCTCTACTTTATACCCTGAGGTATCAATGGAGGGGGTACCTGTTGGAATAAGATGATTTATATAAATTTGCGATATTTTGTTATGCCCTTTTACTAATTTTGTATTAATTTTGAGTAAATCAATTGAATTTTCAGTATCCACAAGAATTGTCACATCGAAGCTCCAGATCGTTGCAAAAATGGCACCAACCAGGGTATCCCAGAGTCAAAATAAACCACCTAATGCAACTGTTATTAAAAATGGAATAATAACAAGAAATCAAAAAGCATTGGCTAATAATGTTAATGCAAAGCTGGCTGTTGGCACAAAAGATCCAAGATTGAAGCGTAAAGCTGACGCTTCTCCACTCAAAGATAAAACAACAAAACGATCTGCTTTAGGAAATATCACAAATGTAAGAATATAATTTCAATTAATTGCATATTTAAAAGACAGTTCTGATTCTCATGATAAATATTTTTAGGCAATCGGAAAGTCTTTGGGTGTACAGTTGCCAGAGCCAAAGAAGCATGTTAAAAAAGGACAGTTATCATCGCAATTAAAACAGCCAGTAATATCTGGGCTTACTCTTCGAAGTAGTGAAAAAATAGTTCTAAGATCTGAAAACATAATACAACCACAAAAACCAAAAGTCATTTCTAAAGTTGCACCAATAAAAGTAACTGCCAAAAAAGTGGAAGAAAGAACGGAAAATGTACAGAAGAAAGTAACGAACCTACGACGAAGTGTTGACACAGAAAAATCAGATGAGAGTTCATTGTATGTAAGTGCTCTTGAAGATGTTCCAGAAGGAAGTGCAAAAAGGAATGATAAAATTCATGAAAAGGTGAGTATTGATAATCTTTTTGCAGTGATCAAGATAATTATCTACAAATGAGATTATTTGGATTGCTGAGTTGTAGGGCAAAGTATACTCTTTTTTATTACACATAAATTAATTGCAGATTGATGAAGAAAAAGAGCCTGTTGATGAAAATGAGCATGAGGAGAATTCTTCAAATGTGAAAACACTATCGATAGCACAACGTCTCGATGCAACTCCAAAAATTGTGTTACCTTCTGGTGTACAATGGGATTTCGATGGTGAAAATTGGCATGATCCATATCAAGTATCACAATATGCGATGGAAATATTCACCTATCTCAAAGGACGAGAAAAAAAATTCCCAATAAGTGATTATATGGAACGACAAGTTTGTCTGTCGCGGTGGATGCGATCGCTATTAGTTGATTGGATGGTTGAAGTCCAAGAATCATTTGAGTTAAATCATGAGACTTTATACTTGGCTGTTAAATTAGTTGACTTGTATTTATCCAAAGTGACTGTTGGAAAAGAGACATTGCAGTTATTAGGTGCCGCTAGTTTATTCATTGCTAGCAAATTCGACGTAGGGACATACAAAGATTGAATTTCTAATTTCATTTCTAACCAATAATTTCCATTGAATATCTTTGTATTTGTTGTTTTACAGGAAAGAATCCCTCCAATGGTTGAGGATTTTTTGTATATATGCGATGGTGCTTATACCCAACGTGAACTCATCAGAATGGAGATGAATGTATTGAAAATGGTTGACTTTGATCTTGGAATTCCTCTATCATATCGATTCCTCCGTCGTTATGCGAGGGCGAGTGTTATTCATCATTTCCAACTGTTCATAGTTCCACTATGATAAAGTGTAATTTTGACCTAGTATTTTTTATTTTACAGTGTGCCAAAGTGTCAATGCCTACATTGACTCTTGCACGTTTCATATTGGAATATTCCTTGATGGATTATTCAACAATAATGTTTAGTGATAGTAAAGTTGCTGCTGCTGCTTTACTTCTTGCATTACAAATGAAAGATCTCGGTGGATGGAGTCCAACACTTGAATATTACACAAGTTATAAAATTGATGATGTCAGGGATATAATAAATGTACTCAATGAGGGACTTCATCGAACGCATAAAGAAGCATTGTCTACTGTTCGTAATAAATACAGTCACAAGTAAGTTCTATATTATCATAAAAAAATATACAATAGATGCAGTACTGTTATCTATGGCAAAACAATTTTTATAATAAAATGTAGTTCATTCCTTTCCTGTCCAATTTTTTCTCAATTCTCAATTTTCCCAATGTTTCTTTTTTAGTTTCTTCATCTATAATCGCTTCCCTTTTATTTGTTATTTATTTATTGTTACCACAATTAATTATTTACTGACTCAAAATATTCTCTTAATTTTTTTCATGAAGGATTTTCTTCGAGGTAGCTAAAGTACCATTGAAAGATACATTGAGTATATAGCCAAATGGACAAGTGAGTATCATTTATTTTTAGTATGCGAAGTTAATTAAATAACATCCGGACAATTCAATTGCAATAGCGATGTATATTTCACTCAGACCAATCAAACAATGTCAACTAACTATTGCTTTTGAGATAATGACTTAAATTATGCAAGCATAATGATAATTGACGACAAAAATATCGTAAATAACATCAAATTGGAATGATCTGACAGTGAAAAGTATGAGAAATAAAACAAAAAAGCGTGAATGGATTTGTAAAAAAAAAAACACGAAACGAAAACGATGCAATTTGACGAGGAAAACGTAAGTTTGGCGATGGAGATTTTTTTTTGATACGAGAATGATAATTAATCAAAAAAGTGAAGATATTGACATTCATTTTTTTCAATTATTTATATACATGAAATATTTTTTTTCATCTTTTCTTTTTTATCGCAACTCCATTGTACTCTCCAGTATTTATAAGTTATTTTTATTATTATTATTATTATTATTATTATTATTATTATATTCCACTAATTTTTATGTTGAAGAATTCACGTGTTTTAACGCTAAAACTGTATGACAACTTTTCAATCTGTTTTGTATAGGAACTTTTTTTTTTACTCAACAAAAGATCAATCATTACTTACCTTTGTGTACTATGCTATGATAAAAGTAAATATAATCACAATAGATATATGTGTAATGATTTTACAAATGAAAAGATAAAATTAGGCTTCTCGATTGTGTTGAAGCACAAGTGGTTTGACTGCTTTTTTTTGTGACGCAATTGGTACAATCGTTTCACAGATCAACAGATTCAGTGGCATGAAAAATTGAGGTTAATTAATAATTATTCGAATATCGGTCATTATTATCACTGAAAGTGTTGGGAATTGATGTAAAAAAAAGAAATGATATACAAATGTGAAACGTACATATCACAGATATCAACTTGGAAAAAGGACAAAAAGCATTGAATAATCGTGATTCTCAATCGAAATTATCCATGTGAAAATAAATAAAAATGTACGCAGGAATTATAAATAATTATAATAGCATGATGTTGTAGTCTATTAAAAATTTGATTATATTAAATAATAAAACATGCTGGATTTAATGCTCGCGGATGATCATTGATTGTGTTAATAACTTTGATACTATAAATGAAACGTATGAATAAAATATGTCCAGAACAAAGCGAAAATAATTATGAACTTATAGACCTTTTTTTTGGTATTAATTCCATACATGCAGACACATTGTTGACATATCAAATAAAAATTACAACAATTACATTATGTAATATACTTTACTATATCGTTTTTCTTTTATCATATAGCGTAACATTTCAATTTTATTTTAATAATAATAATAATAATAATAATTGGGGATGATAATAATAATAAGTGTAGCACCGTTAATCCCGCTTTCGAATCTTGAAATCCTAATCATCATAGTCGTGCTTATTGGCATAATTCAGTGTGAACATCAAAGTCATTAAATTTTCATTTACTATGAAGTTTCAATAAAATAAATTTCACGGTTAGTGTACAGTTGGTTGTTTTTTGCATAATTATTTTGTCAAAGTATCAAGAATTGTTATTAATTTTGAACTTTTAATGTTAAATGAAAATTGAGAGAAACTTTGATCACTTGCTTGGAAATTGTAAATTTAAAATGTGATAAAAAAGTAAACTTAAAATGTAAAGAACTGTATTCATTGTTTTTTTTTCTCATTATTGAATTAATTCGAAGTTAATTCTTCCAAGCGTATACAGTGTTGGGGTTGTAATTCTTTGTATATAAATGAACCCCTCAGAGTTTTTACTAATTTGTTAACGATAAATATCGTGGTGATAGCCAAATGGAAGAATGCTATGGCCATTAGGAAATAAGATGCTGAAAGTATATTCAAGATATAAAAGAAAGGAAGAAAAAATAAACATGTATGAATAATATGAAAAATAGCATGCACATAAGACTGAAGTAAATTCATATCCGGAGATCTATTGTCATAGTACACCAATAGCTCATTATTTATATAATAATCATGATCGTTATTGCCATTATCATTGTGTTTTAATGATGATAACAGTGCTAGCAAAAGTCTGTCTTGCATTCTCGTTTTATATTTCGTTCCACTTGCTATGTATAGCAAAAGGAATCGGCACATATATACGTTCAAACATTTCTGTGAAAGCTCGTTCCTAAATTAGATGTATCTGAACTTCAGATTTTATATGTTTAGAATTAATAACTCAGTTTTTTCTTATTTCTTTTCGTTTCTCATTGTCCTTATCAATTGATTCAATTATTATTATAACATCCTACCTAAATAGCTGATTGTTATTTGTAATATTTCATTATGGGTTATATTGAAATACATTCAGCATGAAAACTATGCATTTCACTTTCTTTCACCCACTTTTCTTCATGTATATATCTATATCTACATTTATATGATTATTTTATACGTTTTGCTCACAATTTTGTTTCAATCTTCCGCGCATTGTATACAACTGAGTATGTTATATATAAAAAAAGCTCAATGCCCATAGAATTCATTATGTCTTCTTGGCTCATTACTGTTATCGCCGTTATTTATTCGTAGTCTTGTATCGCTCCATAACATGAGAAAAAAATCTGTCTTGAGAATAGATTATTAGTTATTCTCTTAGAAATTGAATTAATATTTAATTTGTTTGACGATTTTCTGTTTCACAGTGCATAGAATTTATTTGTGATTCATCAATTGTATTTGATTTTATTCTTCACTTTTGTGGAATTGTTAAGATGACTATGATCAACTTAATATGTCTAATGACAATTGGAGACGTCAAATTATTTTTGTATTTTGTTTTTAGCATTCCTGACTATTTTTCATCACTGTTTAGAGAGCAAGTACAAAAATTTTAACTGCATATTACGTTTTTTCGTACAACGGTGCTGATTTCCGTGATTGATTCTGATTTTTAGATGAATTTCAAATATGGAGTTGATTTCATTCTTTGAATTGTTCATTTTTCTCTAAACCTTTTTTCCTCATTACTGATAAAAGCATGTTGAACGGACGGGTTTGTTTATCAAGTCATATTGTTTATCGTTCTCAATGTATTATTTTTTTCGTGCGTTAGAGGATCGAGAATCTTATATATTTCATTTTAACATCGTGTTATGCTGAATAAACAGAAGAACAATTGTATATAACGTTTTCTATTTTGCTATTTTTGATATCGGTTTTATGATGTTTGAAGGCATCTCATTCATTTCAATATTTGTTATTCTGTTAATTTTTAACTTTCAATCTGTTAGTATTTTATTTCGACAAACATTTTATTGAATAATATTTTTAATTCTTCAATCATTACAATAGCAAACGAATTCGAAAGCTCTTGAACGTGAGATAAACTCCAATATCCACTTTATTATATCATATCAATCATATCAATCGTTCTCTTTACTTGTATTGTGCTTTCAAATATCATGGGAATTATTGGTCCCAACAATTATTTATAACAAAATTCAAATGACATACATCTTTGTTCCTTTTCCCAACCATCATAATGTTTTATCTAGATGCCTCCATTCAGACCGTATCGTTTATTTCTTGCCCATTTATGTCATGTAATGTTTATTCCAATTTATAGTAAAAATTGACTGAGCTTTTCTCCATCGCAATTGTAAATTGTGTCAGAGTTACTCAATCAATTGATCAGTGCGAAATGTAATTGTGATCAATTGATCATCTCTCACATTTCGTCACGTACAATTGGATTGTTGTACACAAATAAATTATAATTTTGTTGCAAACATTTATTTCTTCTTCACTTCGCGAGACCTTGTCAACAATATTAATGGATCGGAGATACTTACGATAAAATAAAATATTTCATTATAACGTTATGAAAGCTAAATGTACCATAAAACAGCAATATAAATTTATAAGAGGAGTTTGGTACACGCGCAAATTATTAAAGCGATTAAAGCTCGAATGTGTGAACAAATATTAATTAATAATAAATTAATTGACACCCCTTACTATCTTTATTTTAATTGGGAGCTTTTCTCCCATAATTATAACACGCATAATTTTGGTGCCACTATCTTCACACTTGTTCTATCACTTTTCTGTTACTTTCCTTCTGTTAATTTACGTATCATCAATATCTTTAATGCGTGATGCAAACATTCACATATATACCTTTCTTGAATAATCTTCTTCAAGTACAGAAATTTATTCAGAATTAACGTTTTTTCATTGTCATTCTTTAACAATCAATAACAATCTGTCTTGTGTGTAGATAACTGGCTTGAAATAATATTGAATTAAAGTTTTCATAGATTTGTTCATGGCTTTTCATTTGAAATATTTGTTTATGTCGAATATTCATAACTAATCGACTTGATGATCAATATGATGCATTAAATTTCTAATAAATATAATAATATTTATATAAAAGAACAAGAAAAAGCGTTTATGTTCCATTATTTCCTTTCCATCTAACGATTTATTGATGACTGCCTGAGTCTAACGTTTGCAAAAACTATGAGATTAATTTTGAGATTTGTTGTATGATTTCATGAACATAACTAAGCCTCCAAGTTCTTCGCATATCATGGCATGAAGAGGACTTGCAATAAGAAATGGAGTTAGAATTCGACTAGAATGGCCACAGATGCTGTAATATTCTAAAATTCAAGACGATAAGCGCTGCAGCTTGTTTCATGATCTTGTAAATTAATTGTGCAGCGTGATGCCGAAGGCGATAAATCAATACGATTGGCTGCGAGTGCTTCTTCATTATCAGCTACCCAGTAACCCAAAGTATCTGTATCGTAAGTTGGGATGATTGTTACTTCTGAAATGAAAATGAAAAACAAAAATATTGAGACAACACAATGATGATATTGACTTTACATTTAATGTAAAACAATTCAATATTTACCGAGATTTTTATTCTCCCAGGTTTTCTTTGCATGCAATAATGCATCATAAACTTCACGACTTGGTTCAGTACCACTGAAAACATAATAACGTGCTCGGACACGTTTGAAAAATTCCAATGATGCATAATAAGAATTTCCATGATGAGGAACATAAGTGAGATCTAGGTAAACTGGTTGTACTTTATTCTTCGATTCTCGTGATTTTTTATCACTTCTAATTGGACTTTCAGAACTCTTTTTATTCTTCAAATTTTCTGAAATAACTTTTTTCGGTTGTTTTGTTTCTTTCTTTACTGCAGATGGTGTATTTTTATTCGCCAAAATATTATCATCTGTTATTTGTGTTGGCGATGGCAATCGCATTGGTTCACCCCAGTCATGAATAACATCAAAGTCTAAAGAATCAGGTGAAATGTCAACAGTTCGTACTATTGCAACACTACGTAGATTAAATTTTTCAGGTCGTTCAGGTGGTGGTAATTTTAATGGAGTTCCCCATTCATGAAGAGGATCTTTAGACGTTGAACTTCCAGAATCGTGTCGCAAATCATCGTCATCATCATCATCATCTTTTCTCACACTCAGATATTTTTCTACTCCAGTTCTATCAAGATCGCTCATTTCTTGGTGTTGCGAAGTGGTCATAACATCTACCCGATTGTCTGATGACATTTTTTTGAATGTAAAATCATCAGTTTTACTATCATCGCTGTATTTCATTGAAGTTTCATGAATTCTTGATGGTGGAACATCTGGTAATTGACCATAAAAACTGCTGCTCATATCAGCGGTTGAAAATTCAACTGGTTTATCAGATTCCAAATAATATTCTTGCGGTGAGGCAGAAGTTTGTGAACTTATTTTCTTTGCGTTGATATCCGCTAGCTTTTCTTCATTGTTAGCGCTTAGGTGAGTGTCTTGACAATGACTGGTACTACCTGAGTCACTACGTTGTCTGGTTGCGTCCAAGCCTGATGTCATTGACTTTTGATATGAGTCTAATGCTTTTGTTTCAATTGATGACAATTCAGTTACAACAGGTATGCTATCTTCTACAGTTACGTCAAGTTTTTTAGTTGACACTGTTGTTTCACCTTTTTCATTAGTTGTTTCCGTAACTTCTTCTGTTGTAGTAGTTATTTCACCCTCTTCTGACATTGTTTGTGTAGTTGTTATTGTTGTCTTTATGATTTTACCACTACGAAAACCTTCAGGCGTTCCTGTTCGGGTCTTATCAGGTGTAGAACTGCGAGATTTATCACCTGTCAATGATTCTATGAGATCTTTTCGTGATGCTGCTTCAATTATTTTAGGCTCATATGTACTGTGCTGTTCGTCTATATGCGAACTTTGATAACTATGACCAATATCAGTTCTATCTTCTTCTCCTGTGCTTTCGCCATCTTCTTTTCTCACAGTTGTACATCTTATTGATTTTATTTCAATAATTTCTTCATGTTCAGGCGACTTTTCCTTGGCACTGGTACATTCGCTTGTTACTTTTTCTGATGTTTCTTTAATTCCACGATCTCCAAATGATGGTGTAGCATCAGTGGTTATTCGTAGTTCTGAAAGAGATTCAGGAGTATCAACACGAGTGCCTACATCTGGTGTTGATTTTCCTGATAGAGTAGTGATGTGGGTGGTTCGTATTTCTGTCATACCACCGACAAATGCTTTGTGAAATTGACTTTCGAATTTGTCGTCATAGCGTCTCACTTCTGGAGTTGAATAACCAGATGATTCATGTTCAGGTGTTGATTTACATGAAAAATGTTCTGACGTGTGTTCTCTACAAGAAATTTCAGAGTAAATATCATCATCGTAAATGGCTTGTGGAAGTAATTTAATTTTGGTTATCATCTTTGTGATTATCTCCAATAATATCCAACGACGTACTGACATGGCTTTTTCTATTTCATTAAGAACTCGCGATGAAATTCTTTCGCCTTTCTCAATATAATTTTCCATGACGTACGATTCAATATCTCTTCTTTGTTGTTCTGAAACCATAACTGATTCTTCAACATTATGATATAAATCAGAACGATGATAATCTTCATCCTTTTTTTCTTCTACTATTTCTTCAATTCTTGTCCAAATTTCATTCTCTACCAAAGACTCTATTGCAATATTTCTCTTGGTGATGAGATACTTGATGATTACAAAAATTACATCATCTGACACTTTTTCTGCTGCTGTAATTTCGGAAATGATTTTTAAAGTCATTTTTTTTCTTGGTTTTATATACATTTCCGTGATATAATCTTCAATGTGTAATCTCTGAACAGACGAAATGCGGGACAGTATGAAATCTTCTTTGGTTGTGCCATGTTCAGATTCCAAATCATCATCATCGTGATCTAAAAGTGATCTTTCATCAATAAGTTTTTTGATGCATATTTCATGAATGATTTCAATTAGAATTGATTTTGGTATATCATAAAGTGCAATTATTTCATCGAATTCATCATCCGTTATCTTCTTTTTTCTTGATACATATTGGCTTATTATGAATTGTTCAATATCAGTACGCTTTGATTGAGTGATATCATGATGATCTTGAGATTCTGCAGATTTTCGTTCATATTCCAAATGATCATCATGAATTTTTGATGGCTTGTCACAATATTGTGACACAAGTTTGCTCGCAGATGATTTCGTTTCTTCTTCATCTTCAGACAAACTCGCTACTGTTGATCTACTAAGAGATATTTTATCATCAGTTTCTAACAGACTTTGGGAACGAGATCGTTGTCCAGATTCTGCCACTTTCAATGAAGGTAATGTTCCAGATTGTTCAAGACTCTCAAATTCAGCCTTTGTTGATGGAATTGACAATGGTTCTGCTTTTTCTTCAACTGAACTTACATCGGTTGGTGCTTCTGTTTTTATGTCACTGACAAAGCTGGCAGTAATTTTTTGTGCGGCCACTGCATCTGTACTCTTCAAGGGATCATGTGAAAATTTATCTTGGGTTAATTCTGATGATTGTTCCAATGTTTCCTCCACACTGAATGGTATTACTTTGGAAGACAAACTAAATGTTGATGAATCGGCTATTGAGTCACTCTCCTTGGTCGATGATGTTAGATGAGGTAAAACATTGTCATCTACAGATTTCAGCTCAAATTCTCGTGCAGCTCCAATTGCTGCATCAATCTGTCGACCTTCTTCACATAACGAAGGAGATATTTTTGGTGATTTCAAACCACATGTGCTATCATCAATTCCAGTTGAACCCGGTGTTGATTTGAGAGGACTCGATGCTTTTGGAGATTGAGTTTCCAATGAAGATGAAGGTGGTTGTATTACTTGGGAAGACAGACTTGGCAATTCCTCATGAATTATCTCATGAGATAGTTGTAAATCCATTTGAGTTCCAGTATTTAATCCATCATCTTTATCATCATCAATTGTGCTGTATTCTTTGATTGAAGATGCTACTTGAGTAGAGGTTGATAATTTCACATCATGAATATTATCAGTTTTGTCACTAGTATCTTTGGTATCTGAAACAGTAGAGGTTAAATGGATTATTGAGTCAGGTGAATTCAATGAAATCGCAGGCTTTAAATCGGGTGAATGAACTTCTGTACTTGTTCGTGATTCTTCCTTTTTATCCGGTGAAATAGCTGCAGAAGATGTAACAGAACTTGGCTGATCATTGCTGGCCTTGGATTTGATATCCAAATCTTTCAAGTCTTTTGTTTCTGTTACAAATCCTGCTTGGTGTGAAGTTACGCCAATCAGGGATGATAATTTTTCGTTCTGATTGATCTCATCGTCTTCGTGTGTTGGTGCTGAAGGTGAAATAGGCGGCAGCGATGATTTATCATCAATCATGACCGCACTAGTTGATTCTACATCAATAAACTTTTGTGAACTTTCTGGCTCAGTGTCTTTCAAGGCTTTTGGACTGGCCAACTGTTGGATTGAGCTTGATTGTTCCTTTTCTTCGATAAAATCCTTATCATGACTTGATAATTGAGATGCAAACGATAGTGGTGATTCATTTCCATCTGATACCAAGTTGGAAGAATTAGGATCAATTGCATCTTTTGCTTTTGCAGAATCATCACTGTCTTTAATAGAGCTAGACAAATCGTGTGACAGTGGGAATCCATTTCTTTCAATAATATCACTGTCTATGTGAGTGGGTAATTGAGAAGTTGTTGATGAGATTGTCGATTTGGCTTGATCTATAACAGGTCCAACTGACTTTTCATCGATAAGTCCAACATTCGCATCGTGATGTTTATCCAAAGTTGGACTGCACGAATCCAAAACGAGATTTTCTAACTTTTCCTGTGCTTTCAAGACATCTCCAGTGCTCGGTGATTTAGTAGCTGTAGCCTCTACGATAGAATCAATTTTATCCTTAGCGGGACTTGTTGTTTTTTCATGAATTACCATTATGTCTGTGTCTGCGCTGTCAGATTTACTTGTAAGAGTAGACACGTCATGTATAGGCTCTATTGATTCGCAGATGCCATGAACGATACTCTCTTTACGAATTGGTGATTGACCTGCTGGAGATTGGACATCAGATTTAATATGGTCTTCGGGACTAGTGGATGACTTTTCTTGGATAGTCTCGAGCTCCATCGTCATAGAATCAGCTGCAATCGGACTGGGTGTGTGTAAACCGTCACTATGACTGGGCGATTTGTCACTGTCAGCTATTTTCTTATCTTCATTTGATGATAGAATTGTTGTAGGTGGTTCGATGGATTTGGGTTGATCTGGTGTTAGATCAGATAATTTCTTTTCACTTAGCTCTGCTCCGATGCTTTCAGTTGCATCTAAAGTAGTATAAGACATCTCATGAATTGGACTTTGAGAATCGACTTTTTTAGGCATTACTTCTTCTTCAGAATGTGATGGAACTGTTGGAGATTTTTTGATGGATTCCACTTGATCCACAGCATGGCTGATTGAACTATCAACAGTTACATCTTTGCTATCTTTCAAACTGTCTTTTTTCTCGAAATCACAAATTGTATCATGCAATTTATCACTCTCTTTGATAATATCATCATCATGAGTTGGTGATTGTGTTTTTGGTGATGGTGCTATCGATTCTGCTTGACTTTTAGAAGGACTAGTGGACTCTTTGGTAATCATATCTTTCTGCAATCCCACATTGCCTTCCTCGCTTCGAGTTGGACTGGGTGAATGATGAGCTGAATCAAGCAACGCATTAGTTCCATCAACGATACTTCCCTCATGAGTAGAAAGTTGTTCTCTCGATGGAGACACCACTGATTTGATTGAATCGATAATTGGACTGATTGATGTTTCAGCCACAACTTTTTTTTCTGTTTCTTTATCTCCTGCTTTAACTGGGCTTGTTCCATACGAATCGTGAGGGGAACTGAGTGATTTGTCTTTTCCGCTGGGGATATCAATTTTATCATCAGACGATTGTGTTCCTGGAAGTGGTACCGATTTGCTTTCACTGATAGCAGAGCTGGCTGTTACAACATTCGTTATATCTTTATCAGTTGCAATATCGTCAGGTTTACTGGGAGTTGCTTTGAACGAATCTTCTGAAAGGCTTGGTGATTTGTCGGTTTCAACGATATTTTTTTCAGAATCAGTTGATGGCTTCAATGGCGATAATACCACTGGTGTTATTTCGTCCAAAGTTGGCTTGGTGGATTGATGACTGATGTCATCTATCATCGTCTTTATATCGTCAGTTCCTTTAGGTATTACTTCACCTATATCATGAGGTGAAATTGGTGATTTTGACTTTTCAGTGGAAATGTCCTTTTCATGACTAATAGATGGTGTTCTTGACGATGGCATTATTGATCCCACATGGCCTATGGTAGGGCTGGTTGATGTTTGATCCAAAATATCTTTGTCTATTTCCATGTCATCAACTTCACTTGGAATTTTTTCACACAACTCTTGAGATGATTTGATGATTTCTTTTTCGCACAAAATGTTTTCTTCATGAAGAGGTGATTTTTTTCCTGTGGATATTTCTACTGACTTTGTTTGATTATCAGCTGGGCTGCTCGGCGATTTTTTAACATCGTCAGCGATTGTTATCATATCAAGTTTGCTTGTCGCTTCTATAGCGAATTCATCAGGTAAACTTACTGATCCAATCTTTTCATTGGGAATACTTTCTCTCTGAATAGGTGATGCACTTACTGGAGAAGTTTCTTTCGACTTGATTTGTTCTGTAATGGGACTCTTTGTTTGTTGGTCAATTAGTTTTTCTTCTATTTTTGTTTCATGATCTTCTTCTGCAGCGTTGCTGGTCAAACTTTGTGGTGACTTTGGTGATTTCATTTCACTGGTACCATGTTCTGTCTCACTGGGCAATTTTGTTACTGCAGTTGATATTGATGAAACGACATGATCAATATCTGGACTGATAGCTTTTTCATCTGTCAATTTTCCCTTTGTTTCCATAACATCAATCTCACTCGCAATTGGACTGCATGAATCGCTGATTAAACTCTTCACTTGCTCTTCTTGGTGAATGATAGAATCGCTGTGACTTGGCGATGGAGTTTTTGAGGGAGATTTTATTGATTTATCTTTTTCCATAGCGAAACTAGGCGATCGTTCTTCATGTACTTCATCCACTTTTTTATTTTCAGCTTCATACGGAATTGAAATATCCAAATCGTGAACTAAACTTGGTGATTTGTCTGTTTCACTGATTAGTTCTTTCGGGCTGAGCGACGGAGCTGTTGATGGTGAGACTGTAGATTTAAGTTGATCTGCAGAATCGCTTATGGATTTCTTATCAATCAATTCTTCACCTATTCCATCTTCATCAGCTTCGTGTGAAGTCAAACTCAATGATATATCTTGTTTTGCATCCGTGCTTCGTTTATCGCGTGTTGTGTGAACTTCAGGCAATGTCACTGATTCAATATGATCTGAAAGAGGACTTATAGACTTCTCATCGACGATTTTCTCAACAATTTCTGTATCCTCAGCCATTTTTGGAGTGTGATCAGAGGAATCGTAAGTTGAGCTCAGGGGTTTGTCTTGTTCGATTACAGAATCTCTTTCAGGACTTCGCGATTGTGGAACCGATGATGGTAATTCCACTGGTTTACTCTGACCTCCAATTGAACTAATTAATTTATCATCAGTACTTTCATCATCCACAATCGCAGTTTGACTTTTATCCAGAATAGAACTGGACAACTCAAGATTCAGAGTTGATGGTGGGTCTTTTTCTTTAATCATCTCATCTATTTGAGAAGGTGAATGATAGACTGGAGATAGTTCTGCTGATTTAACTTGATCTATAATCGGAGTAGTTGACTTCTGCGTAACTTCTTTCTCGTGCACCTGCGTACTATCAGCTTCGATAAAAGTTTGGTTGGATAATTCAAGAGATGCATTCAGTGATTTTTCATTTTCATCTGCGATACTTTCATTGGAACTTGTTAATTGTCGTTCCGCAGATAGATTTGATAACTTATCTTGTTCAGTTTTTGGACTTGGTGACTTCTTATCAATTATTTTTTCATCTATTTCTGCATCTTTAGCCATGCTCGTAGTGATATTGGCTAAATCACGTATCGGACTTGGTGATTTTACTTTGTCAACTGTGATACCATCATCAAGACTTGATGTCTGCGATACTGAAGATGGTAAAGTTGATTTAATTTCACCAATTTCAGTAGTAGCTGTCGTCTTATCGATAATGTCTTGAGATGCAGCCGTAACGTCAGTCTTACTAACAACTGGGCTTGGAGTTTTTCCATCATCACTTGTGATTTTTTCTTCACTTTTCGTTGCATCATCTTTAGAGACGTCTGGTATCTTCTCAATAGAAGTATCTCTCTTCACGTCCTCATCAAGGCTTGTAATTTGCTCAAGTGTTTTCACAGTTGCAATCTCTTCAGTTTTTTCGCTTTGCAATAGAGTGTGACTCACTTTTTCATCTTCAACATGAGGAATATCTTGAGACAGAGCTGAAGTTGAAGTGGTTTCAAGACTGAGACTTAATCGCTTTTCTTCAAGTTTAATTTCACTTATTTTTTTTTCTTCGGGTGTTGCTTGCGGCTGATCTAACTGCGCTTTTTCCACTTGTGGTGTAATACTTTCCTTCACATCAGTAGATTCATCAGCGAGTGAAAATGATTTTTCTTTATGACCATCTTCTTCCACATTTTGTATACTTGGACTGATGCTGGGAGATATTGAATGATCAGTAACTGCATCGATTTCATTTTCTGCTTTTTTTTCTGTTGGTTTTGAAATTGACATACGTTTTTCCTCTGTGGCATCTTCAGTCGGTTCCTGCAACGATTTCTCAGTGATTATTTCATCGTCAATAGTAGATGGAATAGACACTGAGATGTCTAATGGTTGCATTGTAATTTGCTGGGTCGCAGTAATTTCCATCTCGATCACAGGTGATGGAGATTTTTCATCTTTTTCTGTAATCGCTGTTGTTATTTTCATCACACTGTCGTCCTCAGTGTGACTACCATCAAGTATTTGTGACTTTCTTTCATATTCTGGCGATGATTTATCTGAAATGCTGTCAATGCCGGGTGTGCTTACACGCGAATGTACAGAAGCTGCGCCTGTTACTTCTTTTGAAACTGAACTGTCGGCTGGACTGCCACCATCTGAAACTTTATCGCTAGTGAAAGTCAAAGTTTCACCTGCACAAAGTTCAGTTTCTTCACCACCATCTTCGCTAGTTGCAGTCACCACCATTCTTCTCACAGTCGTAACTTTTTCATCTTTCTCAAGTTTCGTATCATCGTCATCATGTTTAATCATTTCTGAACTGACTAATTGTTCACTTTTTTCTGAATCTGATTCTTTATCCACCTGTATCGATGTCTTTTGTACATCAGATTCTTCATGCTGTGTTACAATTTCTTTGACCACTTTCGATGATTCATCTGTAGGTATAATCACTTGTGATTGACTCACGACCTCTTTCAAACTGGCCTCTAATTTTTCTTCTGCTTCTACCGCGTCATTAATGTCATCTTCCATCGCTTCTTCAACTTCACTTCGTACTTTGCTCTCACGATTTACAGTATCTAATTTATACTCTTGCTCTACGGCTTCAAAATCATCACTTACGACTTTTTCGATGCCTGTGATCTTCTGTACAGCAAATTCAGTTTTATCAAGTACATCTTTAGATGAGGAATCAATAATTTCATCCGCTGAATCATGCGCCAATTTGTCCTCGACTTCTATGCTGTCATCTG
The DNA here is from genome assembly GCA_030523045.1 of Meteorus cinctellus. Taxonomy (NCBI): domain Eukaryota; kingdom Metazoa; phylum Arthropoda; class Insecta; order Hymenoptera; family Braconidae; genus Meteorus; species Meteorus cinctellus. The sequence continues at coordinate 262,255 of JAPYZF010000164.1, forward strand.
ATTTCAATTCATTCCATAAAGTCTCAGGAATATCAACGACCTCATGTTTCAGTAATTTATTCTTTATTATAATTTCATCAATCATTGCAATGATCACAGATGTAGAAATACGATTTCGCTGATGAATATCATGAATGAATGCTTTAGTGATTTTTATTTTCTTGTCTATGCATTCCGTCATGATTTCACTTTCCACTTGAGCTTTCGAATCTTTGATTGGGTGTAAACTCTGCGCTTCAGGCAGTTCCTTGGTACTAGCGTCTGTGTGCTCAATCATTGTAGAATCAATTTCTTCATCCTTAGACTTGAGAAGGTTTTGTAGTTCTGCATCACTGACGTGAAGTATTGAATCCTCGCGAATACCCTTCTTCTGAATGATCACCCGGATAATTTGAATAATTAACCAAATTGGTGAAGATGTTTCCCTTGAAATATCATCAAGAATTACTCGTGTGATTTTTTTGTTTGTTTTCACATAATTATCATCAATGTATTGCTCAATTTCGGATTCTTCACTTTCATATAATTCATCCTTTTGTAAACCCAAAATTTCCCTGCCGACTGTAATTTTATTCTCAACCATTATGTGTTCGATTATTTCGAGTATCTGCCTTCGAGTAATTCGCTTGATTCTAATTATATACTCCAATATCTCCACAGTAATGATGATTTTCTTTTCCACTATTAATTTCTCCATCATTTTATGTATATCTTCGGTTTGGTTGACCATATCAACAATACTTAAAGGTACTTCAATTTCATCCAACTCTAAATCATCTTCAACTTCTGATTTGTCATGTAATTTGTCTTCAGATAATTTTGGCGATGGTGGCAATGAATCAGGTGTAAGAACTACTAATTCAGCCGTTGAAGCACGAGACTTTTGTTGGAAATTTATTTCTGGAGTTTCTGTATGAAGGTCTTTGATGGCATCGTGTATTTGATGGATATCAACCTTCTGGCAAACGTGCTCAGTTCCAGTATTCATAACATCCATTTCATCAGATGAAACTACATCAGATACGTCACGAATTTGTGCATCATCGGCTTTTATTAAATCAAGAGAAATCTGTCTAGCTTCAGATTTTTCAACAGCTTCATCTTTATCAACTGCATAATCATCAGATTCTTTTTCAAGTATATTTTTCACACAAGGAGGTTCAGCACATTCGTCACCAGTGATGACCTTGTCCATTGATACATCAACAGTCTGACTAACATCAACTGGTTTTGTTTCTGTTGCTGTATCTTCCATCTTGTCTTTGGTTGCTTTATCTACAAATAAAGTTTCTTCAGTAAGGAAATCATCTGATTTCAATACTTCTGCAACCTTTTTTACAATCTCTACAACATCTTTAGGCTTATTTTCAATAACTATTCCGGCTGTACCAGCAAGAACTTCTCCTACATCTCTCATTGCTTCCTTGACGTCTTTAAAAGAGCATACTTGAGTATCTTTGTCCAATTCATCGTCCTCAAGATCATCATCCTGAGGTGGAACTGACTCAATTTCTGTCAGTTTCTCTACAACTTCATCTAAAGTTCCTTTGACTTCGTCCGTTTCGTTCACTGGAGCAGTTTCAATTATTTCAAAGTCTTGTTCGATTATTTGTTCTTCTAATGATTCAAGCGAGTCTCTCAAACTATCTTTAACAGTTTTGAATTTCTTTGAAGCTTCTTCAAGCAATGCTTCGACCTCTTCCACATCTTCACAAGCGCCGATGTCAGTCTTTATTACTGGTTCTTCCACTTTAGCTTCTAACACAGGACTAATTACTTTATTCTCAACGACTTCTTCAATATCATCCTGTTGTCTCTTGTGTTCAGTGCTGGGAATTGCGCTAATTGCTTCAGGCGCTTCTTTCGGTGACGCAGACTTGGACGAAGATTTCTCATCGATATCTTTTTCAGAATCTCGTCTTGATTTACCAGTCAATTTGTCCATTCCCTTTTCAAATTTATCAGCAACTTTACCGAAAAATCCAAAAACTCCTTTTTGCTCTTTTAAATCTTTCGGTTGAATAATTTTATCCTCTTTAGACTTATTGAATTCATCCATTTCATAAAGCTTCGGATCCACCTCTTCGTGAACAGGTAGATCAGCTACTTCATCAGGGGTCTTGACAATATCACGTGGAACAGCTTGAACAGACTGTCGGGCAACAAACATTTTGGCATCAGTCTTAACTTCTGGTGCGCCAGTGTTCAATGGAATGATCTCGGCTTTTGTCACAGTTTCTGTACGCTTGGGATCTCCCATGATTACTTGTTTCTCAACAGGATGAGATTTGATTGGCTCTATTGAAACCTTTTCATCCTCAGGAAGTGTTGGCGCAGTTGTCGTAGCGCCTGATTCAATAGTCGAAATTCGTTCTTGTGATTCTTCCAATTTTTCACGTGGATGTGGTTCTTTGGAATCAAGTTCTGGTTTTGTATCTGTATCTGTGGTCTTCTTTTCTGATGAGTCTAACTTTTCTGGTGTTAAACTTGATACTTCTTTCGTGATATCTTCACCTTTCTTACCAGAATCGTCTTTGTCTTCAGTTTTTTGGCTTATTCCTGTGGAGAATGCTTGAGTTTCTGGTATGTTTCGTTGCAATGGCTCTTTGTACGCTGCTTTTTCTATGCCATCTTCATCGAGAACCAAATTCTTCAACATTTTTTCAGGCGTTGTAATGACAGCATCTGCCGGTTCATCCGTTTTCTCTTGTTCCTCACCGACGCTTTTTTCGACATCCTTTTTCTCTCCATATTCGTCTTTGAGATCATTAACCTCATCTTCCTCTTCTTCTTCTTCTTCTTCAATTTCTTCAATATCCCTTTTTTCTTCGTCTTGATCTTCCTCGTCAATCTCCACTTCTATTTCCACTTCTTCATCTTCATCTTCTTCATCTTCTTCTTCGTCTTCTTCAACGTTAACTTCTTCCTCTTCCTCTTTTCCTGGTACATGTTTAACTGTTACTTTGTAATTCATTTCGTCTTTTTTCTTGTGTGTTTGCTGAGCAAATCCGTCTTTTTCTGATTGTGCAGCATCCAAAATATGTTTTTGTTCTGTTTCACCGCTATGTACAGAGCTCTCAGTATACATTTCTTCTTTCTCTATAATTAAATATTCATCTTCCTCTGTAAATTCTTGACTGGGCTTACGTGATGTCAATTCTTTTCTTGGTAAATCATCAATGTCAGCAGTTACATCGTCTTCTGTCATGTCCTCTTCTTTTTTATAATTCGCATCCGTCGTTTCGTCTTCACCTTCAAACTCATTGCTCATTATAACGCCCTCAGTTCTTTCAGCTTTCTGAAGTACCGCTTCAATTTCTTCAACTACTTGACGCTCTTCTTTGAGATCAGCAAGTACTTTGCTCTCGATAGAATCCAGGGACATATCCTCTGACCTCTCTGTTAGACATTTATCAACATATTTCGTAGCATCAGTGTCGATAGCTGATGGTGTAGAAACAGTTGACGACTCAGCGGTGCCCTTTTCACTTTTAATTCTTTTTATAACTGCATCTTTCTCTGATTTTATAGGAATGGGGACGCTCTTCATTGATTTTACTGGACTGCCAGTAGAACGAGCTTTACTAGGACTCGTTATAGGCTTTGCTCGACGAACGACAGCTTTCTTTTCAGATTGTACTGGTGGTTGTGTTGTTTTCGATTTTGGCAATGGTTTCATCGTGGCATTTATCGAGCCTGATGAAGACATTTTTTCAATATTTTTCTGTTCAAGTACTTTTCGATTATTGGCATCTTTAGCACTTTTCGCTGGCGGTGGTGTAGATTTCACCATTGATTTGTGAGAGGTCTTAGAAGCTGATCCCTTGGGAATTTCCACCTTTGTTGTCATTACATTATATGTTTTTTTTGGCGTTGATGCTTTGATCGTTTGATCTGCAAAACTATCTGATTTATTTTCACCTTTGTGTGTTTTAAGTGGAGGCTTCGATATTTCTTTCGTTTCTTTTTTCTTGCGTTCATTTTTACTTTTCGTTGATTTTGGTATCGAAACTCTTTCTATATCGGTTTTAGATTTAATTGTATCTGTTTTTTTCAGATCTATTTCTTTATCGGCTTTCGCTGTGTCTTTCTTCAATTCCTTCTTTGGTTCCTTCACAATTTTTTCACTTTTCTTCATTTCAGTAATAACTTTTGGATACTCTTTTCCTTCTTCAATTTTTTTATTTTCCAAGGCACTCGTTTTCTTCGTTTTGATCATTGCGGGCTGTTGTTGCTTCTGCTGTTGTTGCTGTTGTTGTTGTTGAATAATATCTGCCTTCTTTACGTCTACAATTTCACGTTTCTGTTTTTTCGTTTCAATAACACGTTTTATTTCTTTTTCAGATGAGCTCAATTTTTGTTTCATTGACTTCTCTTTTAATGTCACTAATGACGCAGAAGGCGACATACTTTTAGCTGTGCATGTTGGATGATTGAGGAATTCAAGATTCTTCAAACGTTGAAGACCCTCGAATATTTTATGTTGCGGTGCACTTCCTGGGAATAATATTCTAGTAATGGTATCTTCAGGATTGGCAGGTTGCCAAACTAACAGAGCACATATTGATATCAAATTCTGGATGGGAAAAACCATATTATTTGCATCCTTTTTGTTAGAACCAGCAAAAAGTTTTCCATCAGACGAATTCCATTTGGCAAGAAATTCTCTAACTTCACGACAGTCTTCCGTTGGGCTGAGTACATACATGTCCAATGTACCATGGCCAACTTTGTGATAAAGATTGATAGGTTCATGATCACGATAACACTTATGTGGACGTAAATTGATGTGTTTCAAATTAACCATCATTTCTTGCCCAATGTCAATTAAACTTAAAATTAAAGGATCAAGATCTTTATCACCATCAGGTGAATTTGAATGTTTTCGTTCCACTAAATTACAAAAGAAATGACCAATTTGTGGATAAACATTCACTTCTCTTTTCTTCTTTAATACACTTGACATACCACCAACATTGCTATTATTCAATCTAGTGAATAGAACAGCATCCAATCGGTCTAAGTGCCGTGTAAAATCCCAAAAGCATGATTTTCTCGCAAATCCACCATCTACCAACATATTGAAACCATTTATGCCGAAAAGTGCGGCGTCACCTTGTCCACCAGGGAAGACATAGAGTGTTGGATGACTGAATCGAATATTGCCTACGACATCTGACGGTTCCATCAATTCGTCAAGTTCTTGTGACACTAAATATTGGCTTATATAATTCGTGAAGCCTGTTATCGCCGGCATTCCTGCTGTTAGAACATCATCGGGATTCAATCGAATTCGGCATGATCTGTCATTGCACAATAAGATAAAAATATCAGTAATCCAATTTCTTTGTTCGAGTAATTAAATTTTTATTGATTTGATAATTCGTTTACCTCGTACATGGCTCTTTGGACAATCGCTGCTCTGACCAGTCACCAATCGCAGCACAATTAATATCTACTGTTACGCTATTCTCATAAGCCCGTAATACTCTTTGGACATCATGTTCATTAAATGCATCCAAAAAATCAGCAAAGCTGAAGGTTCCATCCTGTGATGATGGAAAAAATATGATGAATTTACCTATCACACTATGAACATATACATGAGCAAATAATTTAAATTAAATAGCTATTGTTAATATAATCCATGCGATTTATAATTGTTTTATAAACCTGCAGTATCCAGGAACCATTCTCGCTGAATGTATAGCCGGCGTGAATGATATGGCGATGTTTAGTAAAACTAGCTAGCAAATTTCTAATACATTGCAGTAGAGTATTAGTTTGCGGATGTATTAAAATTTCAGTGACAAGATTTTCTGTCGCATATTGTATTAATCGCTCGCCTGAAAAATTAATAGAGAACACTCATCAGAACAAAAATCTTCAATTGATATTACATATCATCGCTTATGTTTCAATAATACGTCAGCCCTCACAAACTGTGAATTACATTTTTGTTCTTTTGTTCATGACGAAATTATTTGGATTTCTTTGTATTAATTTAATTAAAAGCTATCAAAGAATCAACTTTTTATTACCATTTCTAGCTTCTTCACCTTCAGGCGATTGAGTCACCAGTGCCTGTAATTCTTTTGTCAAATCAACGTGACAACTGTCTTTATCCCATGACAAAAAACCTGGAACATATCATTTACGATATTGCATGTGGAATAGAAAAAATGACATGCAAACATGTGTTGATTATTGTGTATAACACTTGTCAATATTCCATAATATATTTTTCATTCGATCATCCCCTTTGGATTGTGAGTTTGTATATGTGCGCCGATCGATTCGACTCAGACAATACCACGTGATGGGGGTGCGGCAACTGTGACGTCATAGACATTGCGCTGTATAAAAATGACGCAATGGCGCTTTTTTTTTTTTCTTTTAACAATTCTAATTTTTCAAATTAAAAAATATTTATTTATCATAGAACTTTATAAGAAATTTTCCCAATTTATAATTCACTTAAATTATCTCATTCTAAATTATTCTCCATAATTTTTACATTTGAATTATGGTGTTTATCATGTTGTAAAGTGTAATTTCTATTTCTTCTTCATCAGGAAAAATGGGATAATGATTTCCATGAATTTATTCAAAGTATGCAGGCAAGCTGATTAAAGAGATTTTGGTTGGCAGTGAATATATTTTTGCACTTGATGCCGGAATATAGGGAGATGTCTCAAGGCCAGGTTCAAGAACAAAATAGCAATGTCCGACGAGTTGGGATTGGTAAAGAGCAAAAGCAGAGGAAGAAAAAACGAGACAGTGGGCCTATGCATATATAACGCACAAGGGGAAGCACAAATGCTTACGATAAATATAGCTCTGCTTCACATTTCCAATTCTATCTCTCGTATGGAATTCCCCCAATTCTTACAATTTTCTTAGTTGCTTTACACGGTTGAACACTTTATAAGCAGTGATGAACACTTGACTTATTTACAAGTATTTCAAAATTATTCCCTAATCAGTTTTGGATTCCGATTGAATTGTCAGGATTTGATTTATGTGATATGAAACTGTATGTGAGATTGTTTAATTCAAGAATTTATTGAGTTGTTCTTTCACTCCTGTTGGGGTTCTCAGTTGATCAGAGACGTTTGTTGTAGTCATTCGAAACATACCTTTGGCTAGTCGATTGATTATGAGGTCTTTATGTTGCGCAGTGTGGGGTTCAGGAAGCACGACAAGCAGATAACATCCGCTCAATGGTGATGGTGGTGGATGTTGTTGAAAGGGTGAAGCTGTTGAAGTTGTATTCATTGATACTGTGCCCATCGCAATATTCTCATTTAATGCCAATCCAGATTTCTCATCTTCATTTTCACCTTTATCTCTAGTGGGATCCATTATACTCATATCTAAAATAAAAAACACACCATAAATACAATTGTCATGAACATTGGCTTTTAGCAAATGTTAGAAAATATAAAAAGATAAATTTTCCTTTTATTTGTTCCCTGTTACATTTATAATGATATGAACGCACTTTTTCTTGGTATTATTTGAATTGAATAAAATAAGGGTGGGATGAATAAAATATTTGATGTATCAGAGATAACAATTAATATATCTTTGATAAAGTCACGAACATATTTTATTCCTTAGAATATTAAAATTTTTAGTAATTAAATAAGTTTTTTAATGGTAACTCCCTCATAGACAATTCCACTGTGAATTTCCCCACTCTCTATGTATTTTCTGGCTACCATGATATATCGCCCTTGGTAACAACCCCTCCCAGTTTATTTTCATTAAATCTTTTAAATATGACACATGTAAGTCTGGTAGGCTCTTTTTTTCTCCCCTGTAACAATTCTGCTATTAAACTAATTCTTCCTGTAAAATTGAGACTTACTATTGACTGATGATGAAATTAATTACCAAATTACATTAATGAATAAGTTATTAATATCACCATTACTTCATGGTATAATTTCATTCCTTACCAATTGTCATGAAATGATTACTCCAAAAATGTTGACACTTACCCAATATACTTTGTCTTCCAGTATTCCCGTTGGTTGATGAACAAAGCAGCACAATTAGGGGTTGTTTTATTAGAAATCAACCGGAATAAAGCACTTTTTTAAACTATAAAATTGAATTCTAATTCCTTATTCGAATAAGGAGAAAGTTTGTCAAGTGAAATGAATTGACTGAAGCCAAATTAAGGCAAAACGTTACCAGATGACAACGGATTGGATCTGAATATGTCAATCAATATCACTGTTACGTATTCAACTGAAAAAAAAGGAAGTTTTTGTATATATTTATATACACATAAATGTTATTAATTTTTTTCGAATATTTAATATAAATTGAAGATTGTAATAATGACTATGGACAAAAGTTTGCGTCTTATTTTCCACAGTTTTGGAGAACAAACTCAGTTGAAGCCTTGGCAGCAGCTCACACTGAGGGCTGCCGGCTCTTTGACCAGGCTCCACGAAGCCCTTGCGCCGGTTTCGCGAAAGGGGTTCCCTCTCCAACGAGCTATCCGTCGCAGTGACGCTATCGTTCTCTGACCTCCCCTCGTCGCTATCTTCTTGGAACGACGTTTCATTGGTTGACGCATACTGGGATGCCGTACAGTTCAACTCACTCTTCGATTTGTTTCCCCACCATGCCAATCACCACCCTAAAAATTTTGTGCGATTATATATAACGTTTTGGAATATTTTGTCATATCAGGATAACAATTCAAATCCAACTGATACTTCAGCCGGCCGGCTAGCGGCACTTTGGTAATGGAACAAATATTCACGTGCTTGACGACACGTACACATGTGCGCGCACTATGCTTTTAGAATAAAAATGAAGTTTCATTTTCTTCTTCATATCAATATTTCATTAGCAATGCCTTATATAACCAACTGTATTTTGTACAATGGATAGTGGCCCACATTATTACCAAACTATCCTAACTTATCAATATTTCATTTTATGATATAGTTATTCAGTAGTTATAGTTATTGGATAGGAAATAAGATGTTGAATTTAGTTTTCTTCTATTCAAGTTATTGATAACGATTTTGTTTTTTAAGTCTGTAATTTTGGTTTGAGGTGATGAGAGGTTAGGGATGAATTAGAAAAGATTAATGGACGATTTTTCATTTAAGTAAATTCTATCTGCGCTATTCTATATAATTTGCGATTATCGATTATGTAATTAGTTTGCTCATTGATGACAACTTCAGAGTAAACATTTTTCGTTTAATGTTTCTGGAATGAGTCATCTGTATTGCAGATATCTGCAAATTATCTATTCGTGATGGAGAATTGAATAATAGCGATGATTGTAAAAGGATATTTGTCATCGAAATTAGGATATAAGAAGATAAGAATCTTTAGGAGAATATGAAAAAATTAAGATAATTATAGGGATAAGGATTCGAGTTTCGGCGATATTTTAGGTAAAGAACATGTCTCGATCGTTGGCGCGACACTTCCGGTTCACCCCCACTATTTGCGACGCTAGTATTGACCGGCAAACTACTACTCGTGGTGCAAACATGGAATTGTCTTGAAGATATATATTATTTTTTTTTACAATTTTTTGTGTTGAACTAGACATTGTGTCTGAAATACTCAAGTCATAATTTTCTTGTTTTACCACGAACAATATGAAAAATGTCCGGTGTGGATACAATCCCATCATAAACTTTAAATCGCACTGAATGTAGCGAATAAATTTTCATTATAAAGTCTTTACTGCAATGGCTTATAATAATTAATTAGCTAATGATAATTAATCTCCAATTCGTCATTATTTAAAAAAAGAACTCCCGAAGCCAGAGAAACCAAAATTAAATGCGTTTGTAAGTCTGATCAGGAGAATAAATAAATGTCGCATCAGACGAGCTTTATGTAATTTTCTATCTTTTCAGAGAATCGTTTTAATTGAAATTAGTCGGACCTTCTTTTTATCAAACTTTCCCTATCTTTCGACTTTCCAAAAAAAGGCATCCAAGTTGAATTTACTATTTTATTTCAACCATAGAAAATAATGAATTCATTATTGTAATTTTTAATAATATTGCGAACTTCGCAGGTTGATATTCGTAATGAGTGTAGGAGTTGTGCTTTGAATTTGAGTTCTTCCTCATAAATTATACACTGACACTCCATTACCATCGGAAGTAGTGAATGAAATATTCATGGTAAACTACGACCTACCTAAATTTTGAAATGTTGAATCCACTTCTTTGGCGGCGAAATTTCTGAAAAATATTTTTGCTGTATTAATGCAGTTTCTTTTTTGGATAAATGAAAGATCACACTTACAGAAATCATGTCTCAAAGATCATACTCAGATGAAAATAATTTTTTGAGTATGAACAATGGTCGAAATCAAGAAATATAGACCTACATTGATGATAGATCGATAACTCTAACAGGGTTAACCTCATCTTCATGTGCTTCAATCTTGGATCCGATAGAGGCTTCAATTTCCACTTTGGCTCTGGTTTAGGCTTTGGTTAATGGGATTATGAGCAACGGTTTTGTTAAGTAGGTAACTATCAAGCTGCAATTATCTTCACCTACATCCTGATGAGCACCAAACGGAATATACAACCAATAAAAGAAACATTAGAAGATATCAAGTTGATGATTTTTAATACGATTGAAAGAAATAAAAAAATATTGAATAGAATACAATTAATGGATCCGTGATGTGATTAAATGCGTTTGAGGACGAATTTATAGAACTTACAAATAGTTTACAAGGTTTAAGTTAGATGGCTACATAATGATAATATTAACCAGAATTTTTTTTAATGTCTTTTCTCATAGTTATTGTTATTATATTTTGACTGTGAAACTTTTTTTTTTATTCCCAACGTAAGGCTCCAACGATTCAGTCTTTGTACAACTATAATTTGATTTTTTAGAGGTTATAATCACATTATTGTATTTTTTCGAATGTTCATCGATCATTGTCTGGACTTTGCGTTCCAATTCGTCTTTAACCTCATGCAAACATGCGAATACAGTTGGAAAGGTTGGTCCAGAATACCAAAGGTACTCGCCGCCTCGTAGTTATTATCGATTTCGATCGATCACGCTCAATACATCTTAAGATGTTTATCAAATAATATTTCAACTTGTAATTTCAGACCCTGGATTGAATGATGTTGCAGTACTTGAGAAGAAATAAAATAAAATATTTGGAGAAGAGTCGGAATGGTTGAAATATTTTTATCAACAGGATAGAAATATATTAAAAATAATACACAATGTCGTTACTATGAATTTATTTTCATATACATTAATCAGTTACATATTGACGACGATACATATATTCTGTTTTTTGACGATGAGCATTACATTCCAGAACGGTTCACAAATGATAAAATAAATGTTGACACGTCAATGAATTCAGTACGCATAATTCGACAAATATTATTAGGCGAGTGTAAATTCGTGGGGGTTCAGTCACGTACCCTCCACTGTCTCTTTGCACTTCTAGTCCATTATATTAATTTTTCAACATATAAAAGATATACATGTATGTGTGGCGTTCAGTAACTCGAATTCGGTAATAACTGGATTCACGCTGATGATCAAAGAATATTCGGCGATCGTGAAACGTAAAAGTATTAACATTGTTATTTCTTTTCACATTTTATCAAATAATTTTGTGACACTTGTTGTACATTTGGATTTATTCTCCAGTATCAATCTGCTGTTTGGGCTTGGAACGTCAGTGATCATCTAGCTCAAATCACTATTGCACTGTAGTGTATGAAGTCCCATTGTTTGCTCTTATGATCCTCATCTATAATTTTCGCACTGTAGTTGAAGTTGGGACTTAGTGCTTTGGCGTTTTTTTTTGTACTTATCAGCAAGCCAATTATGGCATTTTTGGAAAATGCAATGCTATGAATTATTATTCAGACATTTACGCCGGTTGTCTGAACACTTCATCATTCTCAATATGTCTAATTACGTTTCATGCTATTGGTATATGTCCTAAACAACTAGGATGTATTCAGATAAAACGTAGTACGAAATTGCCACGTGTGTACGATTGACCATGAATTATGAATGATGAATAAAACTATTAAGTCTTTAACAGATCGAAAGGTGGAAATCAACCTTCCAACTCTGAAATAAAATCTATACATCTCTCTTGTCTGTGTTATAGTTCGCGTACTATTAATTATAACTGAATGATGAATGAAGTTGGGTTATCAGAAGTGAGATGGCAATGAGTTTCATACAGCAATATCAATTGAACATGACCAGTGTTATGAACGACCATTGATCTTCCACCACTCAAATTCATCATTTGTGCCCGCATCACTCATTGACGTGAGCACGAATTGGAATGTATCAATCGATGCGATGTTTCAAGGGGCAGAATCAATTGTTAAAATTTAATGTAGAATCAATTTTATCTTGAAAACTACTAACATATGATCCTTAATTTCCTAAGTATATTAAAAACTACATAAAAAAATTTGTAAATGGACATTGATTAACAATTATCTGAGCAGGCGCTTTCTTTGTATATTACGACTCCTCATTTGCATTCGAAATTCTGAAATTCATGCCTTATTTAAAAAATGATTTTTCTATCTCACATTTTAGAACGCGATCTGCTTTTCTTTGACTAGTTATCACGTTTACAGTCGGAGATTTGTTTGGTGTGTCTAGTTTATTTCGATTATCTGCAGAGTAAGTGTAGAGTGAAGATGATGAGCATTGCCTGTAGTCCAGAAACACGTAATGTGTTGCTGTTATCCGATGTAACTGTAACATAAAGATTCACTCAATGCTATGAATAGAGAATTTGAATGATTTGATGATAGATTTTAGCAGCAAATGAAATAAATTTTTATTACAATGCCAACGAGATTCATATTCATGACAATTATTACGCCTACCTCGTTCTGGAACTGGCTCCCATGCATTTAATTGCATTTCAGTAGTAGCCTTGAAAATTTCTGGTATTTGAGCAATGCACCGTAAATGCAACTGCCCATTTGTATAGTGATGTGGTTGAAGTGTGAGGTTCATGTGAATCCATTGCAACTCAGTCCCATAATTATGAAGTACAGGATCACGCTCATAAGAAATCGCATCTGAGCTCCATAGTTTAATGAAGGATTGTTGAATCTATGAGTTGAATACAGGTTATTATGATTTGTGTTCAACAACAATTACAACAAGCACAAGTACTATAAGATGAATAAAAGAAGTCTAACTATAATGCAACATTTTTTTGGGTTATGTTGTCATGTACAGAGACGCTTTAGAATCAGGAACAATTGTTGGTGGGATGATTTGGGCTTTTTGGGGGTTGTTTTTCATCAAAACCGCTAAAATAATAGCCCGATGAATGAATAATATGGGTACCAGTTTGATGGACATTCAATTAATTGATCGAACAGAAAAATTGCCATTGATGTGGTTTGAATCTCACGGAAAATACCGTTTTCCACCTTTTGTTTTCTATTTTGAGTGACGAAAAATAATAACTATGAGGGAAATGAATGGACATGTGATTTCTTTTTATAAAGACAGCAATGAATGTACCAACACCAACGCCAATTTGGTATCACCAATTCACTCACTGGTAAATTATTGAGAGTAAAAGAAAATTCCACCGGAGGCCGTGATAAAGGAAGACTGCAATTGGCTTCGAGGACATCTCCAACTGCATACCGACGACGTTCTGATGTTATTGTTGGTTTCGTAGTAGGAAGAGCTAAAGCAAATAAACAAAATTGGTTTCATGCAGTGAGAAGACAGACATCATATTTCCTGATTGAATAAGATAGATCTCATCAAGAGCCTCACAGTTTTACAAAACAATGCACTGATTGAAGGTTAATGAATGAACATATAATTAAGTAAAAATCACTCACTGACGACGATGAGTTTCTTAGTGGCAGATTCAGTTGAGAAAAACGGGGCGTCTGCTGTAACTTCGCAGCTGAAATTTCCCGTGAGACTGAAGTCAACATTCTTAATGGTAACTTGGCTTTCGTTGGAGTTTTTCATCTGTAACATTAAATGAAAGGTTATAATCAGTGCTTTAGCAACACTTTATTCATAGAGCCGACAGTTGAGCTCTAAACTCCAAGAGTTGTTATAATTCTGTTGAAATCCTCTGCATTCAATACCATTTTGGAATAAATTTCTCTATTATTCATTTAAGATCGAATAAAACCAGGATAATTATCAATACTTACATCTACTTCGATCCCTGCAACGCTGAAAATTTTCGTAGATGGATTGTCACGTGGTGAAAATCGATAAAATTCATATTTGCCTCGATACCATTTCAAAGAATAGAGATGTGGCTCATCCAGTATGTAATGGCATCTCAACATTACGTCATGACCCCGTTCAACTATATCCGGCAGTACTTCTAGCGTTACATTGTGAAGACATTGTGCCCCTTAACAAAAATGAAAACGGATTAACATGCCATCATGAAAGATTGTGTGAACAAACAAAGACAATCTCTGCAACATGTCCAAGGTGTTGACTTTTAACTGAAATACCGTCGGTCATAAAATTTTGGTGAGAATAAGATAGCAAGCGAAGAATGGGATGTATCAATACAATGTTTTCTCCACATTGAAAAGTTAATTAATTTCTTCAACAGAAAAACACTTGATGGTAAATCCTACTTGACCTCACAGAACTCGAGGATTCTACGTTTAAATCCTTTCATGTCATCAATTGTTTCTTTTTCTAACCAGTTGAGTAAAAGTCGAGTAATAGTCCAGCAATCACACAAGTCAACACTTGATCAAGATAGAATAGATTCTATCTATCATGAAATCTATCAAATTATGATATTAAAGTTTTGATAGACTGTCAGAAAATTGTTATAGTTCTTCGATTATGCCTAGAGCATAACGTTGCCTTCAAGCAATGGGTTCATACAGTCCAGGTGAATACCCAAGCATCGTCAGAAATTGATCGATTCCAATATTCGAAGCTGAGATATAGAAATTCCATGTTAAATTCCAGTCAGATTGTGAATTTGCTGAGGAAAATTCCAACAGGATGCCAGAATTTTTTTTTTCCATCCCTTGATTGAAAGCATAGAATAGATTTTCTGTGGACTGAATGTTTTCCATGAAGAGTTTAATGTCCACTTTTGTAATGTGATCAATTTCTAATTAGTTTAATGAATTACTTTTTCATTAAATAGTTTGATAGCCATTTTCACATTTCTAAAAGTTAATGTACCATTTACACTGCCTTTTTTGTTACAGAATTCTTATTGACGATTCATAAATGATTATTGTAACAGTAGATTATTATGCATCAACGTAAGAAGCATTATTTATCATTGAAGTGTGGGAAAATGGTGCCAAAGATGCGTGCCAAAGTGATGTGTTCCTGGCAATACTGATAAAATTGACACGTGAGAGGTATTCACTTGTGTCAAGTACAAAAATCGCGGGAATAATAGTTAAACAATAATCCTATTTTTATTATTGCATAACAAAAGTGTCTAATTATTTCAGATTTGATAAATCTCATATAAATTCCAAACATAATTATAGTATGAATAAAAATTCAATTGATAGAATATCGTCGATTGATTTTGCAAGGAATATGAACAGATGAAGCCACCAAAGAAATATTCATTCATATCTGGATTGCTCTTAACGATAATTATTAATGGCGACCTCTGTTAAATGAAATTCATGAATGAAATCTATTTCGATTCGCCAAATCGTGTGTGAATTTAGCTCTGACCAAGATGTTCCCGTCAGACATTTCCAATAACAATTACAGCGATGCTGTGAATTTTGGAAGAACCTTTCGCTCTTTCGTGTTTATCATTCAAATTGTAATTACTCTGGCATTAGAAGAGAATTATTTAAAGAACCGCAGAATGATTCCAAACTAATTTTATTTCTAAAGTTTGTATCAGATTTAATAAGCTTCATTTTCTTAATCATGTTATGTAATTTATCGTACGTCGCATCTTTGGAACGACTGTGATAGGATTCTGTCCGGGTTACTTTGCGTTCATGTTTGCGTAGAGGGCGACGCTCATCGCTCATCACCTCCCCAGTCGATGATTACATTTTGATTCTGTTAACGCAAATATTTTGTATGAAAATTTGATACATTATAAGTAACTTCTGATAATCATCGACAACATTTACAATCAATCCATTGTTGATGAATAGATGCATTCATTAGTTCATTCATGAATTTCTCTTTGCATAAGAGATATAAAGACATTGTACATAAAATTAAAGCTCAATTTAAAATACGACCAACATTATTAAAGATTAAATTAGATTTTCATCAAAATGCAGAATCAAATGTGTAAATTTAACATTATTAATAGTCAAATAATTATCAATTCATCATTGGTTCATCGATAATAAATCAGAATGACAATTACTACATCGAATGCCAGACTAGCAAATGTTGTCATGTCATTATTGATCCCAATCATGTCCGTCAGAAATTACATCTATGAAGATAATATACGTAACATAAAGTAAATCATAAAATTAATTAGTTTGATATTGAATCATCCAATGTATATCACACGCAAAATAATTCCTACATCAGAAAAAGATTGTGGAAAAATCAAACATGGAGATTTGTGTCGATAGTTCGGGAACGGCCCCAATCTGTTACCAATGAATCTGAAAACTCTTATCAAATTCATCGAAAACAGAACTGAAGATAAATTAATAAACGTAAATATGTCTTGAATGTCTGAATATATCTGAAGCTAATAAAGACACCAGCAAAAATGTTTTATAATAATAATTAGATAGATATTGAATAATATTTCATTATACAATCAAATTCTACTTTACCTGTAACATACAGAAGGAAGAACATGAAATTTATCCAAGACATTTGGGCTGACCGTCGAAATTAGCACTGATTACAATTTTAAATATATTCTTAATAAACAGAATAATAATTGATTTATGTTTCACAATTTAACTCGTTAAAAATATTCCAAATTTATTATGATACTGTGGGACTGCACAAATATCGATTGTTTAATGAGTCTTTATGATCACTGCTCACACCAATCAAAATTTATTGATGTAGAATTAAAAAATTAACTATTTAACATTACAATCACTTAATTAAATATATCAATATTGTAATTCACTTTCGCAAAAATTTATTTCTAACTTTTCATACTCTGTTTGTCTTCCAGTTCTTTTTTCATTAATTTGCAATTTTATCCAATTAATAAAAAAGATGTAATGTAATATTAATTCTGTCATACAGAATTCGGGTGTTTGAATAGATTTATTATTAAATTTCTAGGAAAACACATTCGATTATGCATTTATGTTAATGAATTTAATAATTATTCAATGCAAAAGATCAAATGGAGCACTACCATGAAGATGACATCACAGTAATAGAATAAGTATGAAGAAAATTTGGGCAATTGTTGTTTATTCACTGCAGAAGCAAATAGTACGACACAACTCTGACGAGTGAGACTGAGCGTCGCCTTTCATGACTGCTGTCGAAAGCAAGCGCATGCGTTACTCACAATATATACACCCACACTTCACGCACTCCTTGTCAGCCGTTCCCCTCAAACTAACTGCCGCGCAATGGCTACCACCCTTTTTACTTCTATTAGCAACATATGTGCAGCATATTCATTCTCTCTTAGTTTCAACGTCACAATCAACCGTTCCGACCTCGTCTCTCTCACCACTCGCACATATATACTTTCATGGTTGCAAGTGGGAAGAGTGGCGAGAAACTCATTATGTTTGCTCTTTCATCTATTTGTAATTTTTGTTATCGTATGACTAAAACACATTTTTGTTTAATATTTAGAATTACGAATTTTAATTTAATTTATTTGTTTTATGTTCAGGAAGAGTTGTCGAACAGACTTGATTGAAATGGAACATTTGGATTGATTTATTTCATCGTTGGAGATCCAATGTCTGCTGGAGAATTTTTGATGATTTTATAGCATTTATAAGTTTTAGACGTTGGAAATTGTTTTAGTTTGTATTTTTAGTTATTTTATCAAGAGATTTGCAAAGATTGTTTCGCTTGTAATTTGTTACTGGTTTTAATAGAACTCATGTGCGCTTCATGTCCCGGTCGATGAGACATAATTGATTTCGCGTAAATTAAACTTGTGGTTTAGACCTGGGATAATCGTTAAATGATGATAAATTTTTTTTACCCATCTTTGTTCATAGAAAAAGAGCTCAATCGATCCTTTCTAATTTCCGAACGTTCATTGAGTTTAGTTTAAGGAGCACGTAAAGTTTTTTTGTTTCTAATTATCGGATAACTTGTTACAACAGACAATTTCAGAATTCACATCACTTTGGAAATGTCTTGTAACGGTTAATGATAGAACGTCTGCATGAATGATCTGAAAAAAAATAATTTGGAATTTATTCACAAAGTTTTCATGCATAATTATCGCTCGTCAAGACAAATGTTTTATATATTGAGAAGAAAAAAGGAAAAATAATTGTATTTCAAGAAGAATGTACGTGAAATGTCTTGAGACGTTGCAGAGAAAAGTTTGCGATTGAAGAGTAAGAAAAATCTGAAAAATATTAAAAATTTTCTAAGTTATTGTACAGACACTGACCAGAGACATAATTTCAACGACCACCCATCGAAAGTTCCGAGTAGAAAACCGATCCGTGTTGACGAATAGTCACATTTCAACGCTACAACTACGATGGGATGGAATTCCGTAGAAATTTTTTATGTCCGAATATCCTGAAATTCATAAAAAATCAAAATCCATAAAGGAGAACAAATCGTATTTTAAAGATTCGAAGTGTATGTTATCGTTCAACATAGCAACAATTTCTGTATAGATAAAGGAAAAATTATTATTAGTACACATAGAATATCTTCATACGATCACATTAATAATTCACCTGCTATAACTTGGGAATTTTTTTAGGTTAATACTGTAATTATTCTAATATGAACATAGAGATTATTGGTATGCTAACATAGGGGAAAACTCCACATAGCATCGGAAGAATTTCTATGTGGCATAGCAATTCCACTTATGTTCATATGGGAGTTGCACCCATAATTACAATCTGAGATGACCTACGCCGATAAAGGAATCGTATCCATGCTAATAAAGTGATTCATTACCACTTTTCATTCATTCATAGCGTGCTCAAACTTTTTTTCCGCTCATTTTAATCACTTTGTATTATGCGATTTTACTCTCATTGAAAAGCACGTCATAATAAATGTTGGAAACAATTTGCATAGAGTTCTGAGGAGGTTATGTAGCCCAGAATATTCAAATAATGTAGCTAAAAGGTGGGTTTTTAGAGACAATGATCCTTGGGTATTCCGTTTGAGTATTACAGAAACACCTCTCATTAAATGTTGAAATTGGCGAATGCAGGATGTAACAACGAATCATTCACAGCTGCAGGCCTCTTGTTACTCGATGGTCATGCTTCAACCTGAAGTTTTAATAACTGTAGTTATTAAAGTTATAATAATGTTACATATATATAACATTATTGCTATATAAGCAGAATTGAAAGTGAAAAAAAACAAAAGAGAAAATTGTCTGTGTTGTACCTTTTATAAAAAAGCTCAAAATGTTAAAAAAAAAGTATAAGTGCAGTCGGAACATATTTAATTCGAGAAATAAATTTGTTCGATGTTCATAGCAAATGATGCACTGCATATTTAAGAGCTTTTAGGCTTCATCTAAGAGACATTATGATATCAGTTATGCAACAACGTTGAATCTGCGTATAATGTCATTGCTATTAAATAATTTCGGCAGGATACTAATTCCCATCAGAATTATTTATGATCATGGAATTATTGCTATGACGATGGCAAACATTATTGTTTCATTTGCAGCATCGTGTTCTGCATCGTTATCAAAACTTCTATTTAATAACGTTGCGGCCAGTGGGAGCATCATTTTTTCTTCACCTACAATATCTATGAATCCTACGGAAAAAAGCTCTTCTATGTTGCTATTTTTTTCAGCTCTCGTTTCACTGAGTTTATGCCACACAATTCTGATTTACTGTTCATTATTAGTTCGGTGAACGAAGATCCTGAATGAGATTCTGGGAGCGATTTTTTTATATAAAATTCATCAGAAAATAATAATAATTTATGTCCACTTGTTCACTCAGGATCTTTTTCCAGTTCTCCTTCACTTCTACACTCCCGGTAATGTAGAATGACGATAAACACAGTTATTTATTCCGAGTCCCTTCATTACCGACTGATGATAATAGGCGGCGCTACTATCGCAAAGTTCAACATAACGCTTCATGAAAACGATCGAAAATGCCCAAACATCAGCTCACTCTACAAAATACTCCACAATTCAATGTTGTCTCATTTCCGGCAAACGTTCTCTCTTTCACCATATCAAGATGGCTGACCAGGTACGCTCAATGTTCTACTCGTCATCAAAATGTATTAATTATATAAATAATACAACAAATAAGTGTGAGAAAATTGTTAAAATAACTCTTTTGAATGTTCTATTCAAGATGGATCAATAAATCGCGAGAAAAATTGTGAAATTTGTTGTTGAAAATTCATAACCATAAAATGGACTCGACACGTGGTTTGAGTATTGAAATATTGTCTTGTTGAAAGTAGCATTTGAAAGCCCAGCATCAGTTGGAGTTGAAACTATTTTGTAATCAGATTTTTCATTATCCTAACCAAGAAATTTCGCATTGTGCAATTGGTTGTATTAATAAAATAATACTCGACTTCATTATTTTATGATGAGTTTGACGACGGTCTTCGGAATACAAATTGATCGACAACATCGTCTACTGAATATAATGAAGACCAATTTCATTAATTACATTTCATGTTTTTGTTTGTATCAAAGTAATGTTTAATATTAAAATCACACATTTTATTTCAGACCGAACGTGCATTCCAAAAGCAACCAACGGTTTTCCTCAACCGTAAAAAGGGTGTTGGTGCCAAGTCTCGTAAACCATCGAGATATACACGCAATGTTGGTCTTGGATTCAAAACTCCACGTGAGGTATTGAACAAATGATATCAAAAATAATTGGATTATTGAAGAAAGAATAAGACTTATCTATTTTGCGAATTAATCAATTTTATTAATGATGAGTTTGACGACGGTCTTCTGAATACAGATTGAACGACAATATCGTCTTCTGAATATAATAAATTAGTATAAATTTCGTCTATTACAATTTACATTCTGCATTTGGAGAAAAAACTTCGTCAAAGAAGTTTCCAATTTTAATTAATTTCGTGAATTTGTTTCTGTTAATAGTTTGATAAAAATTTGGTTATGTTGGTATTGTGATCGACAATTAGATCAGGGAAAGTTTAGTAATTATTCTTTTTTCGTTTGTTAACTAGGCAATTGAAGGTACCTACATCGACAAGAAATGCCCGTTCACTGGAAATGTATCCATCAGAGGACGTATTCTTACTGGTGTGGTACAAAAGATGAAGATGCAACGGACAATTGTAATTCGTAGGGATTATCTTCACTACATCAGGAAATACAATCGTTTTGAGAAACGTCATCGCAATATGAGCGTTCATCTCAGTCCGTGTTTCAGGTTAGTAAACTAAATAAAATAATATTTATTTTGTGTTATCATAATTTTCATTGAATAAATTACTTCCAATATGATGATAATGACGACGGTCTTCTGAATGTTAATTGAAGTCAAATTCGTCTACTGATATTTATTTTTAAAACAAAATGAACGATAGGAAAGATGAAGAATTTTTGTTTTCTAGTTATTTTCTAGTTATTAATGAAATAATTGTGGAAATTTTACTTTCTATTTTGCAGAGATGTTGAAATTGGAGATGTTGTAACTATTGGTGAATGCAGACCGTTGAGCAAAACAGTTAGATTCAACGTTCTTAAAGTGACGAAAGGAACAGGATCCAAAAAGAGTTTCAAGAAATTCTAAATTATAACATCAAGCATTGCAACATCAACAGCACACAGTGATTCTTGGTAATGATTAATTCTATTGATTAATTCATATTGACCAATTATTTCGGGATCGCAAATCGTTATATTCTGCTTCCCTTGTACTGATGAATATTTTGAATCAGTCATTCTAGTGTGAAATTAATTGAAAAATCATTTAGATATATTATTCCATGATGAGGTTAAGCATGTGTTGCCTGATTGTTAATTGAATGACAATTATACCTACTGAAAATAATCTAAATGAACAATTTCACATTAATCTACAACAGAATTCTTTTGTTTAAATTGATTAAATATCGCTTTTAATAAATAAATATTTAATCATTTTACAGATGGTGGCGTAACAGTTGCCAACAACATTTAACATCCATAAACATTTTTTCTATTCCAAAGTAAACATCAAGAAAAATGTAATTAAAATGAAGAAACATTTTGTGCGTTTGTGTCGTTGAATTAAGTTAATAAATCAATCTACACAATTCACATGTAAAATTGCTGATTTTTTTTTATTTCTCTTTACAATTGGTAGAACCACCCGATATTATTCCATTTAATTTTTTAATTACATTGTCATTCATAAAGTTATATTGAAAAATAAATCCCACCATTGTGGTTTGACATTGCTGCTCCAATACCAAGGTCGTCCACCAAATTGTGGAAATTTTGGGCTAAAACTGCATGGTGACTTACGTAAATAATTCGAATTTTGTGTTTCATCCTCTGAACAATCGTAATCTTCTGCCTCAATTTTAATTAATACGGATTCATTTCGTTTATTTAGTTTAGTTGTTCCAATGTTGTAATGTTGAGCATTTGCACAAGCGCACTAATAAAATCCATATGAAAAATAAATTATAAGTTGTGAAATTTAATGCATAGCTATTTTTTTGTTCGTTTGGGTTTAAAAATAATTTATATAATTACCAGAATTAGGATGAACAACTTTAATGAATACTTTTTCGTATTTATACGCATTTTTTCGCGTTCTATAAATGAACAAATTGAAATTCGACATATTTTAATTCATACTTTCCTTTCAATTTCTGTTTGAATTCTAATCTCCAGCAACACTACGCCATTTTGTATCGTAAAAACTTAATTTATTGACACTTATGACAGGACAATGAGGTAATTACAAACACGATAACAGAATATTTTCTTTATTTTTTTATTTTATGAAAAAATTTGAATTATATCTGTTTTACTTTCGGGGTTTTTGTTTCCATCATCAACATGTATAAATTGTTAATTATTTATAAATAAACAAAGGTTGAGAACATTATCACCATTAATATCAATAGAGTCCCATTTTTTTTGCACTGTAAAATGTTGTCAATCAAACAACAAATAGAAATTAATTTAAATTTTTACAGTTATAGATTTACTAGCAAAATTGATTTAAACAATTTATGGAACGTTTTGTGGGTGATATTGTTCACTTTATCAACATACAACGAATTATGTTACTTAAATTTCTATCAAACCACCGACTTTATCTAGAAAAATATAAATATAACAAAGTTCTCTAGTGGTTTTTCATTTTATAACACTTTCACTCAACAATACCTTTAGCTAATTGTTTAGAAAATATTATCAATTCAAATTAAAAGTTTAACAAAATACTGCAAACTTATTACATATATTAAAACAAAATTTCCATCACCTGACCAAAAATAAACAAAATCTTCCGAAAAATATCTCTGAAATATCCATAAAATCTTCATTTACTAATATTTCATAATTATTGTCATTTAATTTTTTTCATAATTGAATTATCAGACTATTGAACTTCTTCGTTTATTTATTTAATTATCATCTCAGTGAGATTTTTATTCATGAATTATTTGCGCTACTCATAAAGAATCTCACGTTCTTGTGAAATTTTTTGAGTACATGCATTGATGTTTTAAATTAAAAATAAATAATAAATGACTGGTAATACAAAACCAAGCATTAACGAAACGCCTAATAAATGAACCCATGTTAAACCCCAATCGGCACCAGAACAACCAAATAATTCAATAACACGCGCTTCTGGCGTTGAATCTGGATCCTTTTCATCAACTAATAATTCATCATTTTCACTGTGATCAATCTCAAAATTATCATTCGTTGAATTATCTTTCAATCGATCAATTGACAATGAATTGAGTATTATACTATTTATATCATCATTGTTACTATTATTATTAATATTAAAATTTTGGTTGTAGTTACTTGTTGATGGAAAAATAGCCATCCCATCTTGTGGCTTTGTATTTAATGTGCCATCGCCAACAAGAATGGAATTATTGATATCGATTGCTCCAACTGTTTCGTTTGTTGATTCAATTTTTGTTTCTAGTTGCGATTCCTGTTCACCATTATTTCTATTCATCTCTGTAAGTAATGAATAAGGTGGAACAGGAACTTTAATAACACGTCTGGCAAATATTTCATTCTCTTTGTGAATATTATTAATCCTTTTTATTTCTGATATCTGAAAAAAAAGCAAAAACAACTGAATTAAGTAGAATGAACGATGAAGTATTTTATTTCCTCTTGTATTTACTAATTACAATTGAAGTAATTAATTGCTTGGTAGAATATATTGAAAATTTATAGCGAGTAAAAATAAACGCAAATTAAAAACTTCACTTACAGTACATCTGTATGTAAGCGACAAAGCTTGAAGTGTATCTTCAGGCTTCAGCGTCACTGTTACTACCTCCACTTTTCTTGGGCATATATCACTCTGTAATTTATGATTCCGTAATTGGAGTGGAATATTTTTGTCGTATTTATTCGTATCACCACTCCCATCATTTTCATTATCATCTTCCTTATCGTCATCGGAATATAAGAGAACGTAATGAGGAGATCCATCTCTGTTACTTCCTCGTTGATATGCCGTAGATCTAATCAACCAACAGAAGGAATTGATTAAAAACGAATAGTTGTTACTAAATAATATAAAGCTCAAAACAACAATTCAATTAGTAATAAATTCAGAATTGGATGGGAATGAATTGATACAATTCCTGTGTTGATAATTTGTTAAATTTTCTATTGTTAATCAATGTATATATATACCATTCTGTATGTAGCATTAAAAACAGAGAAAAACATACGCATTTGATTTTGCATTGTCGTTCGTCAGTCCAACTGATTTTTTCCGCATAGTTAAAAATACCAATATAACCTACAATATTGTCTGATTCCGTGGCATATTATGGTTACAAACTGATGCTCTATGCAGACAATTGAATTATAATTACAAATAAGTGGTAATGATGTGTATCTTATGTGTCATATTTCTTATTTTTACAACAATGTGTATGTATTGTGTATATAGATAATTGTATAGGTTATGTTACATTGTTGATACGTTTGTTGTATGTGTGCAGCCCTCTCTGACTTCTTATCTAACCTTGTGTGAATGTAGTTGCTATTGGTTGCTATTTACGCTTTCAAAACCACACACTACGTGGCGCTAGTCGTATTTAATGACCAATCATATGGGCTAAATATAAAGCGCGGTTATGAGATTCAATTTGAAAACATTTTGATCATTGCAGTTTCCTAAATAAAATATATAGATTTCAAGATTGTTGCATTTAAATATAAAATCGGTTGGAAAATTGAACTTGAAGATATATGAACTCTCTGATATGACAGATATTTTCACTCATGATAATATACCACGAAAGACAAAATTAGTTCTTCACTATTAAAACATTTTCTTATTGCCATTAAATACTACTTTTGTGGATTGAAGCATAATGAAGATGATTTTGAAAATACTTCAATTGTCAAAAGTATGATTGGGAAAAAAAAGGTGAATAATTTGAAGATCATCAGATTTTCGAATTGATTATAAATGTTTATTCCATTTTCAAATGTTTATATTAATCGTCGATCTACATAAGGTGCCTTTAGGTTCTTAAAATTAAGATCCATGTATCTAGATTCTTATATGATTTCTTCACACTTTGAAACCGGCCGTTCATCCAACCAAGGAGGTGATCAACCGACGAAATAATTTTTTTCCATAAGCGGCTTTATGTACCAAGTCCATTGATAACAAATAAATGTGAATTAGTTTAACATATCGAATGATCTATTATTCTGAATGCAATGTCCTGAGTCACTCAGTTAATTGAATACTCACCGATGCACAGCGACCCATCGTCGTGCCATCGTCGTGTATGCGTTTGAACCAATCTTGACATTCGAGGCCAAGGGCACAATCATTTTCTCCGAACCTACATTCTAAAAATTCGAAAAAGAAATGTGAAAGCAATTCTGAATTAATCTGAAAACAAACGATGAGACGAGTATGTGAAGCACTACATAAAGATCGATATTGTTCGTCTTTAAGAAAATGATTAAAAAAAGATGAATTTACATTCACAAAATTATTTCTTACCATGCCCATCTTCTCCTTTGGAACTATCCTTCGGCTATAACAAAAGAAAATTATATATGTTTAGCAAACAATTGCACATAGAACATTGAGAATATTTGTGCCCAATGTTTTTAATTCCAGTTAATTCAATACTCACATATAGACAACGACCTATTGAAACGCCTCTGCGGTTCTTCACATTCCATCCCACATCTATACATTGCAGCAATTCACCATAACAATCATTTTCTCCGAGCCTACAAGCTAGAAATTCGAAAAAAAAAAATATGAAACCAATTCTGAATTAATTTGAGAGCAAACGATAAGACTATCAAGCACTACATATAGATCGGTGTTACATTTTTCCAAGGAATTGATTGAAAACAAATAAATTTACATTCACAAAATTATTTCTTACCTTCCCCTACAACTGCCTTACGATGATTCCCGTTCTATAACAAAAGATAAATATATATGTTGAGTAATCAACAACACATAGAACGTTGAGAATATTTGTGATCAACAATTTGTCGTTGATTGATCATAAATTTTGTGAAGTTGTGGCCGAAATACAACAACGTCACTTCTATATCTTTAATATAATTTGGTTTGAAGCCAATAAATCTCTATGTATTTCTACTACAGCCTGAGACTACACTTACATTTACTGTGCATGTGGTTAATACAGAAAAACGACAAATTATCACTGCAATGGATATGATAACTCAACTGAATTTCACTATGCTGAGTTACTCAGTTAATTAATTACTTACGGGAATACATTTACCCGTTATACCATCTGGATCATAAACAAGAGGTATACATTCCGCATTCGAATCACATATCTTCCACGTTCTAGTGGTGTCACAATCTAGAAGTTGGAAAAATAAAATATGAATACGATTGTAATGAAGTAATCTGAAGATAAATGATGAGGCCTACTGATATCAAGCTCTAAATATTAGTCACGATTATTTTTCTTAACAAAATTGATCCAAAAAAGATGAATTAATATTCAGAATAAAATTACTCACTTTCCCAAAGATTCACATAGGAGGCAACCCCTCTCTACAGTCATCATGAAAAAAGAATATTATATATTTAATTAGATGGAGGGCATAGCACGTTATTACCTTGATTAAAGAGTAGCTTTTGGAATGATTTATTTTTCTAACAAAGTCCAATATCAGTAGCATTTAAAATAAACAGAGCATATAAAGACAGACTTTAAAAGGATTCATTCTAAATTGTTCTTGAAACTACTTTGTGATCACGATAATTTTCGTTTTCCATAACATGTTGATTAATCATAAATTTGAAAAAATGTAGAATAAAAATTTATC